>AFQZ01000816.1:0-23811 GCA_000222935.2 Aciculosporium take MAFF-241224 | reverse complement strand
TTCTTCTTCTTCTTCTTCGTCCTCCTCCTCCTCTTCTCCTCTTCTTTCTTTTTAAAAAGGGCTCCGAGGCTAATAATGTACTTTACTTGGTTTCAAGTATGTATTATATGTGTCATGGGATAATAGGCGACTTTGCTTGTCGAGCACTGGCCCGGTTGTACTATTTTATGGTGAACAACTTCGGGGGGCAAGATTCTAAACGGGATTTAGGTGGCACCTTGTCGGAGGAGCGTGATAGGTTGTGGGCTGAGTATGTGATGGAGGTGAAGCAGGCCCAGGCACAGGGGGAGTTGCCGCTGTTAGAGAATAAGGAGGAGGAGGAGGAGGAGGAGGAGGAGGAGGAGAAGATCTAGAGAAGGAAAAGGGGGAACACGAAAATCGATTTTCGGAGCACATATTTTACAAACCGTTAAGACGTACTGTATAGAAACTCCTTGGATAGGGGTTGATGAGAGTATCCGTCGATCGGGTTCTTATGCCGACGGTCGCTGCCGTAGTGATTTTGAATTTCTCTCTGATAGCTTATCTCTCCTGTCACTTCAGCCGTTTCGATAGCCTCAAAAAATTATCTTTGTGGAAAATGATGTGGTATCCTATTTCGTGCCAAATCTACAACTCCCCAGAACACCAACGTTGTACCATGAGCCCAAACAACAAAAGCACCGCCTGAGCAACCGGCAGTCCAACCCAGCGCGCCAAGCTAAACGGCACAAGCCAGTCATTCTCCCCGGACGCCCTGACGCGGGAAAACAACATCCATGGTGCCGTGAGAAGCATCCAGATGACCACCCAGAAAAACCCTATGCATTTGACGGCAAAAGAAGTAGGGACGAGAACCTCCCATCTTGTTTTAGGCCAGACGCTTTTCACCCAGTCCTCGATGGCAATACCCAATGAAAAGGATGTGAAGAACGCGACGCACCCAATCTGCGATTCAAATGACACCGACGGGATTGTATAGTAGTTTATGACTGCGTGCAAGAGACCAGAGGCGAGGAATACCAAGAATACATGGCAGTGTCGTTTCCAGGGCGCGTTACGAGGCGGGCGAATCACGGTTTCAAGCAAAAAATGACTTGTGGAGGTCAGGGGCCATTGGCTGAGTTGATGCCAGTACTTGCTGCAAAAAATCAAAATCCATTTTACCACGGTAGTCTTTTTTTTTCATTCATCCATTCATTCAAATTTTTTTTTTGAGGACTAAAGAGTCTTAGTCCACATGGGAACTTACGTCCAAAATCTCCTCAGAGAATACGCTTGCGTTACGCTGCCAAACAAGGGAGGCCAATCTTCAGGGTCGGCAAGGCCAAGGATGACAGTCGTAAGGGCACATAGTCGGTACGTAAAGTCAAGTAGGATGCGTCCCGCGCCGAGGCCGGAAAATAGAGTAATCAGGATGCGGACGGCCCATTGTTTGGCTGACGCGCCAAAGTAGAGCAACTCAAAGGTAATTGGGAAGGGATCCGCACCATGCGACGGGTCGTTCTCAAGTGAGGATTGGTGCACGACGTCCAGGAACAGGTACTGCCAGCATGCTATGAGGCTGTGGCGGAGGAGATAGTTGCGCCGCCGGGACGTAGCGTTGAAAGTCGTGGTCTTGTTGTCCCTTGCCGGTGAGTGTGGTGAGCTCTCTACGTGTTTCGCTTGCCATCGAGTTCCTATGCCTCTCAGGTTGAGCAAGAGACTCGTCGTTCGGAGCAGCTTTGAGCGTAGGCTGCTCTGGGCTGTGAAGACGCCCGCCTGCTGAAGGTGCTGGGAGTCTAGCTTTGAGAAGACGAGGAGGTCAATGCAGTGAAGCAAAACACCCAGGCTCCCACCGACGAGAACAGTGTTGATGGTGACACCGGTGGTGATGGAGTTGCATTCACAGAAGAGGCGATGGGCACTGAGCAGCAGGCAGGGTATGGCAGCGATTCGTAGAACAGAGTCGCGTGGAGTCGCAAGAACGGCAACGGTCGTGGTTGCAAGACATAGGGAGAGGAGCAGCAGTGAATGCACAAGATGGTAATGAGACGGCTCTAGCATTGTTGAAACCGGACGTTGACGCTGATCCTGACGCTAGCATTTGGCGTCAAGCCAAGCATGATCGGAGATGTCGGGATGGTTGTCTGAAATATTGTCTCTGGCTCGTTTAGATCACGTGGAGGGATCACGTGGAGGGTCAAGTTCTCGGCCATCCAGGCACAAAGATGTCGTGGCTTGTGTGGCCACCTCTCTCATTGGCTGCCTACGCGCCACGGCTGATCTACGTAACGAATTCCCGAGGCCTCCCCACTCGGATCCGGTTCAGCTCGATTCACCGGCGCCATCTTGCAAGCTCGTCTGTTCTTTGCGTGTCAACGCATGCGTCCGATGTGACAGCTCGTACGACGTTGCTTGCATCAGTATCTCTTGAAAATGGAGGGCTGATCTATGACCTGGTGCCGACCATATTCTCCGGCGAATCAGCCCGATTCGGAAAGGAACATCTGACGATGCGACTTTTGGCCACCTGGAACCTGGCACGCAGGCTCAGCTCCTACGCCTGCTTACCCATCGCTGATCGGAGCTCATTCTTTCAGCAAATTGAACAGGACATCCCATGCGTAAAGCCAAAGGTGGCGACTCCACAAGCATGTGAATCGATATGCGAAAGTTGTGCTCGTCTCCCTCGCGCCTTGGAATCTAGCCCGTGGCGATAATACGGCAAGGCAAAGCAAAGCCGCATGTGAAGGAAGTTACAGCAAATACCACCGCGCCTTCGGAGCGCTATCTCTTTTCACCATAGGGTTAGGTTAAGTAGTCGACACCACATAAAAATCATGCCAAAGAGTGCTTCTGAGGCATATGATTCAGTGTTTTCGCGTAAAGCCATGCCGCAAAGTCAACACTCGGCTTGTCCACAGCTCGTGTCACAAACTCGGCCGCGCCCAGCGTGACGGGCAGGAGAAACATCTGCGGCAGAAGAAAGGCGAGCTCAAGGCCGACCGGTCCCGTTCGTGGCAGTGCAAACCTGTCGACCCATTGCGGGATGTGCTCCCGGTGTGCTTTGCTCGCGAAGCCGACGGCGGCGTAGAGTCGGTCGCCTATTGTCCACAGCAGCGGTCCGTGGACGAGGTAGAGCGCAAAGGATATGCGGCCGAGGTATTGGCAGACGCGCGTCTCGAAGAAGCGCCTCAGGCCGTCGAGGTTGGACACGGCCGTTATGAGGAGAATGGCGGCCCAGAACAGATAGAACCATTTGTAATCGTAGACGGCCTGCGGTTTGAGGAACGAGAGCAGGTACCAGCCGCGGTTGCTGGCGAGTTGCTCAACGTCGCGATTCTGGCACGGGACGCCCCCCAGGTAGATGCCGGCGAGCAGAAAGTGGTGGCAGATGACGCTCTTGTAGGGCTTTAGTCGAGCCATGAAGCCTGGCGTCCGATCTGCGGCGGCCAAGACGTCCAAACAGCTCAGCAGCATGCCAGCGACAAACATGGCACAGTACCAGCCATCGGCGACGTACATGAAGTAGACGATGAGGGCGATTTGGCACCATAGACGAGCCTTGAGAGTGCATCGCGACAAGGCCAGCAGGGAGGCAAAGACGACCATGGACCCCCTGAATTCCACGGGGATGGACCACACGTGGATGCTGTACGAGAGCCACGGCAGGCCGCCGTCTTTGAAGACGAAGCTGAAGTTTTTGAAGTCGCAGTACAGAAACCACATCTCGTCCAGCCAGCTGCCCTGGGGCTTTGTCCTGTCGACCCAGAGACCGAAGAGATGCCAGGACGTGGCGTACACGAACATGGTGGCCGCGACGGGGAGAAAGAGACGCAGCCAGCGCCTGAAGATGGCGGACCGTAAGTGGTCGGCCAGCCCGGCCACGTCATTGTCCTCAATCAGTCTCCAGGGCTTGATGGAGAGCACGTACCCGGATAGGACGAAGAAGACGGAGACGGCGAGATGCCCGCCCGAGAAGAAGAGCCGGATCCCCGGCAGGGCGGCGAAGTAGTAGCGGTTTTCGTGGCCGAAGCCGTTTTCTAGCAAAGGGTTTTGCGCCAACCTGTCCATGTTGTGGACCCAGAGGACGTGGTGATGAAGGTAGACGAGCAGAGCAGCGACGCCTCGCAGGCCGTCGAGGTAGGCCGTCTTGTGCAGGCTGTTGGGTCGCGAGGCCCATTTCGAAGACCAGAGCCAGAGCGCTGAGGGTGAGAAGGATGTTGTTTTGACTCCTGCTGCTGCTGATATTGATGCTGGGTCGGTGAGAATGCTTGGGCTCCAGAGACGTCCGCAGTGTTGTTCTTTTTCATATGTAGCGGCAGCGGCAGCATCGCGCTCGAGGTCTAGTATGTCGCAGCTGTCCCTACTGTTTCGTTGATTGTGGTGTAAGCCTCGTATGGACATTGTCACGAGCCTTTTCATTCTTCTTTCCCTTTCCTTTCTTTTTTCTTCTCCCAACGGTCAAAATAGTAGTACGGTTTTTGGATTTGATCTGATGGTCGAGACTCAAGAGAACTTCCGTTTCAGAGATAGGACGGCGCACGAACAAAACATATGCGACTCTTTTGTTGCCAAGGACGCAAAAATACATGGCCACAGACAGAGCTTGGGGTCATGAGACCTCGGCCCAGGCCATTTCCTTGGACCAAGTCGTCCAATCGGCTACGTGACACAAGACCATAGGCTGTTTTCTGCTCTGTGTGTGACGACACTGACGTTGGAGTCTTGGCAGGTTGGCCACTTACCGCCTTTTTTTGCCTCTCTTTTTTTTTTGTTTCTTTTGTTGGCCGCGGAATGTCTGTCCATGGAGTCTGGACTGTTCGCACGAGACCAATTACAGCACATACATGGCACACACGGCGGGGGATCATCCGGCCGAGCAGTCTTTTACCCCAGCTGGGACCAATCGTTTTGGGGCCGCGTTGGTTGCTTCATCGGCGACATCCATGTGTACGTAGGACGGCGTTGATCGAGCGCCACCCCCAGGCTGTTTCTGGCGTCGCGGGGAAGCTGACATACATACAGTATATACACGGTAGATGTGTATTTGTGTGGCAAGCCTGCTCTCATTTCTCACCAATAGAGACACATGTTACAGTTACAGTACATACACATACAATACACACTCGATCCCACATGTCCGTCCCGGAAATGGACAATAGGACGAAGCCACCACAATGCCACAGAAGCTCGTTTGGTGTCCTCCCTTGCCTCCTGGCCATCAACCACCAGAGTCACCACCATCATCATCCGAGATACCTGCCAGAAAAAAGCTCCCCGGACACACATTCCCCCAAAAGATATGGCGACGTGGAAAATCGACCCCCTCCTCTTCGGCATCACGGAGACGTCCCGCGCCATGACGTGGATTGCGCAGAACCCCCACATGCGGTACGAGGTCATCACGGATGCGAGCGGCGCGACGTACGTCGAGCAGCATTCTGGACCTCAGGGCTTGAACCGTCCGGATATAGTCGACTTTTACCTCAGCGTCAAGCTGCGCATCGTCAAGGCGGACTCGCTTCGGTACATGATATTGTATGCCGAAGGGGGGCATCTACACGGATGTTGATGTCGAGGCCCTCAAGCCCCTTCACCGGTTTACCCCCACGCGGCACAATGAACAGGATTACGACCTAATTGTGGGCGTGGAGGTCGACATGCCGCAGCATCGGGGGCATCGGATCCTGGGCCCCAAATCACAGTCGTTTTGCCAGTGGACGATTGTCTCAAGGCCGCGGCAGCCCGTTATGACGCGCCTCATTGAGGGGATTATGGACTGTCTCAGGGGGGTGGCTAAGCAGCAGGGCGTGGGTATTGACGCCGTCGAGCTGGACTTTGACCAGGTGATTACCGGGACGGGGCCTTCTGCCCTTACGGCCGCTGTGTTGGAAGAGATGAATGTTGCGGCTGCGGAGGGAGGACACGCCAACATCACGTGGGATGATTTCCACAACCTGGACGAGTCCAAGGTCGTGGGCCGGGTGCTCGTCCTCACGGTCGTAGCGTTCTGCGCCGGGCAGGGCCACTCGAACTTGGGAAACCATGGGTCTCGCGGCGCGCTGGTGAAGCACCACTTTCATGCGTCGGACTGGCCTAGCAGGCATCCAAGGAACAGACATCCGGCGTATGGCCAGGTGGAAGAGTGCAACTGGGAGGCTGAGTGCGTGGAGAAGTGGGATAGGGACGTTGCGGCGTTTGAGAAGCTCTCTGAGGAGGAGAAGAAGGGGGTTATCGTTGACAGGCTGAAGATGCCGAGGCCTCAGGGCGAGGAGGTGCCGCCTCAACAGCAACAATCTGAGGGGCGAGACTTGCCGCAGTTTGCGCCCTGAGAATAGGCAGCGCTGAAGTGGAAGAATCGTCGAAACAACGGGCACTGGTGGAGGATGGTGCTGCTCGTAACAAGGATCCTATCAGGGCATCGATCATGAGGTTCCTCACGATTGAGTCACAAAAGGCCTCCGGTGAGGTTCGGCGGTAGAATTTTGTTTTTGGCTTTGGATTTTCTTGGCGGCGGTGCGTGCCTGTACATGGCGACACAAGACGCCATAGAACCCGGCGTACCGGAATAAGAAATCGGGATCATCTCATGTATTTTTTTACTCTATTTCCCAAATACTTTTGTTTTTGTTTTTGTTTTATTTTATTTTATTCTATTCTATTTTTTTTAAAAAAAGTACAACAATCAGATAGAAAAAGCATGTCAAGGAACCCATCTACGCATGTCCTAATCTTTCGCGCATCAAAACACATAAGTATTCTTAAAATTCATGCCCGCTTGCTGCTTGATAAGGTGATTTTATTTTCCTCCGGGGCCCTGCCGGGGGCCGCCTGCGGCGAGCTCCCGCCTCCGGCGGCACTGAGGTCCAGACTGTCAACTTCAAGGCGCGTGATTGAGATGACGTGGCTGCGCATATGGAGATCAACGTCTGCGTCTGCGCACCCAGTACATACATACACACCTACATATACACATCCATGTGCAAAAGGCAAGGTGACGCAGCGTGATGCAAGGAAAAGTCACCTACCTCCCGTAAAATGCCTCACGACCAGTGACCAGATACAGACTGGGTGCCAACTCCGCGTTTACCTCGGCTCTGCATCGGGGGGTCGCCACCGCCGCCGGGGGGGGGGGGTGGGAGAAGGGAAGAAACGGATCGGTACATCATACTATGTGTGTAAGTACGTACGTACAGTAGACTTGATTGGGGGCTACAGGCCTCAAGAAGTGAAGATGCTGGCATCCCGGCATGCGGCTTTTCGCTTCGCTCGATGTAACGGGTACGTAGTATGTAAGTGTCTATGTACCTACACATGTACCAGGCTGGTCCAGGCCAGATTAAAGGTGATACTTCATCGATGACGTGCTAAATTCTTTTTATGAAACAAACGAGTCTTGGAGAAATAGACGTGTCACGTAGTGGAATATTCCATGACGCTGAGGTTTGCCGGGCAGTTGGATACGAGGGGGGATTGCAAAGCAGATAGATGCCAGAAACAGCATCCGCCAAGAACGAAGAGTACCTCCCTTATTGGGAAACCGCACTACATACAAGTTGAGCTTGAACGAATACAACACACTTGCATCTACTTGATTATTGAAACTTTTTGAAAATTGACACGAAATCTACCCAGCCAATATGGTCGCCGCCTCCAACTCGATGCGCGATCCCTCCGGGGGCCCTGCCGGGGATCGCCCTCGGCGGACCCTGAATCCTGATATCTGACACGACGCAGTTGATGCCACTAACCAGCAAAAGTACAAAAACTGTCTTAACAAGAATGGAAATTGGCAAAATCCCAGCCAAATAATCGTAGCCCAACTTTTAAAACGGCGATACCCCCAACAATCACCGTGGCCAGCCCCCCCACCGGGACAACAACGGCAGCCGCCCCCGCCGTAACCGCCACGCCGCCCGTCGAGACCATTGCCGGACTCGAAGATGTAGACGATGCCGGCGCCGCAACAGGCGTAGAAGCAGCCGCGGGACTTGTCACCGGAGCGGGTTGCGGCAGGACAGAGACGGAATGTCCCGGCTGTGCTGGCCGTGGAAGTGCTTCGCCAGCTTTGCCGGCGCATAGCGTTTGTGTAATGGGAAGGCCTTGGTCTGCTCGCATTTATGAGGAGGATAAATGGCTAGCTTTTATATGGGGGTTTCCATTGAAAAAAAGTGAAAAAAAGGGAAGGTCAGGAGCGCAACAAAGAGTTTTTGTGTTTCCATAGGGGCGAAAACATACTCAGAGCAACGTATATCCCACACGAACTCAGGACACACCCTGCAGCAGCACCTTGGATGGCATCAAATCGCTTGCAGAGGCAAGGCACGTCAGAGGGCGAGCAGGCAGATGTTCGCTTAACGGCTTCGTGTCAGCAGGTCGTTGCGCAGCTCGGGAGATCGGAGAGTGTTTGCGTGAGGGCTAGCAAGGGCATGGCCAGGATCGTGAAAAAAGGATACTTCATTCTTGGAATTGCCCGACGAGAAATGGCAATGCAAGCACATCTGCATAAAAAAGGTTGGGGTTAGAAATTTGTGAGCGCAGTGGGAAGGGAATGGAAGGTAGGTCGGCTGGCGTTTTGTACATTGTCGATGGGTCGATGGGTGGAAGTTGATGGGAACCTTGCCATGATCTCGTTTTTTGGTTGCTTGCCTCGTTGCGTCCCTTGTGCCTGTTTGAGAAATCTTGCCCGGACGCCACTCGGGGGTCATCACATCTCAAGACAGGGATTGTCATGTCATGTATGTATCCTCGGTCATCTTTGTGCCACACGCCAATCGGGCGAGCTGAGTTCTGACTTTGGGCCGCTTTCTTCGTCCACCTGTTATTTTTTTTTTGGGCACGTGAAATCCTGTTCAACGAGGGTCCTGCAAAATAAACTCGGTCCGTCTTCTTTCTTCTCCTTTCTGCTCATTGTTGTTTGTAGACACGAAAAAAGAAAGAAAGAAAAAGAAGCACCTTGTTGCCCCCCCAGCACTGTGCCTTAGGTTCGAAAATCCCAAATGGTGATTGCAGGGCCCTTGAGACCAAGATTCGCAGGAGGGGTCACGATCTTGCTTCTTTTCTTCCTATTTCTCCTGCTATATACTCGTACTTCTCCGCAGACAACGTCCTTCGACCAAGAACACGCGGTATTGTCAAAAGCCGAGGATCCCGGCTTAGAATATCCTAACGATCCAGTTCCACGACGGGACTTTGTGTCTCTGTCCGAGTATCCAGCACAAAACATCAATGAGAGTTCGAGATTAGCCTTTGCTACGTTATATTGCAGTCGCAACCCTGATCCACGCGACCTGTTGAGGGAAGGAATGGGGGTCACGTGGAGAATGGATTAAGGCACTTAATAAATTTACGGTTAATGGAAAGAATTAGCTTAGCATTAACAACCTATGAATTAACCTCTATTAAACCTTAACTATTAAGTCTTATTTTATAGTAATAAGACTAGGATCTCTTCTTGCTTTAATTTTATTATATTCTTAACTAACCTCTTTATATAACTATAATTAATTATTTTAACTATAAGTAATTCTTTTATAGTTAAACCTTAAATTATATATATAATAGCTATAGTTATTATAAAAAATACTCTTTTATAGTTAAGTTAATAAAAACACCCTTTTAAGATTAGGTTAAATAAATAATAGATTAATTTTTCTATAGTTAGATTAAATAGGATAGCTATAGTTATTTAATATTAAAGTCATTTTATAGTTAGGCTAATAATTTAAGTAAAGCTTTTTGATAATTAAGCTAATACAATAAAATATATTTATAAATATATTTATAGTTAAAGTAAATATAATATCTATTTATAATAATTATATATATTGTTACGTATTAGTATCGTTACGCAGTCGGTTGGAAGCAACCGTAGAGCTGTTATTAACATTATTATAAATTAGTTATTAACGCACCTATATATACTATTATTAAGTTATATAATTAAGTGTATTCTATAAGGTTGTTTATTCTTTTAAGTCTTACTAGCTGTATAATAAATTCGTCTTATATAGGTAGGGATCCGACCTTATGGATTATTTTATAATAAGTACCCCTCCCTTAAAAATAACCGTTCTAGTTATCCTCTGGATTTATCTAAGCTAGTGTTAATATATATAAAGAAAACTTTTATTTATAAAAGAAAATAATTTAATCTATAAAGTATCCTCTTTATATTAGTCTGGTTATAGCTAATTTGCTAAAAACATTACTTAATAATAGTAAATAACCTAATAATAACTACTTATAAAATTTAAAAATAAATAAACATCTTAGTTTAAGTAAAAATAAACCATAATAAAAGGAAATTTAATCTAGGTAATATAAACCTTTTAATTATAGTTAGATCTATTTAGATTATACCTAGATATTTACTTCTTAAAGTCCTTATCTATATAAGCCTTATAAATTTATACTATAATCTGTTAATAAAAATATAAATTATAGAATATCTTTATTTACTTATATTATTATAGCTATAAGTAGCTTATTAGAGAGTAACTATTATTACTAGTAACCTCTAGTTATATGCTTTTAGGAGTTACTATATTATAAGTAATTCTCTTATTTATAGTATTATAATTATATTATAATAATGCTACTAACTTTAGACTATAGTAATAACTTATATAAGAGAGTAAAAAAGACTTAGGTTAAACTAAAAATAAAAATATTTGGGATGGATTCGAGCTTAAAGCTCGGATCTATACAGCCGGAAAGCAGAGGGCTTTATATAAGCAATATATAAGCAGCTTAGGCCCTAGTTATATATATAACTATAAAGAAAGGGTTACTAAAAGTAAATAAATCTTTTCCTTTTCTTTCTCTTTATAAATAATATTCTTATTTAAGTTACTAGCTTTATAGTTATATTTTAGCAAGATTATAATATATATTATTTATCCTTTTATTATTTACCCTAAAAACCTTAATAAATATAATATAAAGGTTATACTTATAATAAACAGAATAATAATAAATATAATATAATAGAATACTATAGCTAACCTAGCTAAGACTAGTACTATATAAAAGCTGCTATACCTTTAAAGTATAGTAATAGTATAGAAAATAATAAATAAAAATATAATAAGTAAAATTACTAAGCTAAAACAATAGCTATAAATAGCATCCGCTTTAGCTATATCTTTTAATACTAATATAGGCACTTTAGGCACAGGTAAATAGTAAGTAGCCTTAATAAAGGTAAAACTAAAAAGAAAACCTATTAATATAAGTAACTTTTATAAGGAAAACTAAATTAAATATCTAGTATAAAAAAGCCTTTTAGCTTATAAACTTAAGGTAAATAATGCCTTTATTAGGAATAATTAAGATAAATAATATTTTATTTACTAATACTTATTAACTTAGGTTTAGGCTTAGGTTTTACTCTTTTTTAAAATAAGGGAATTTATTAATTATACTTTAAAGGAGTTCCTAACATATCTTAACACCTTATTCCTAAATTCTTATTAAATAGAGTATATTATTATTAAACTAATTTAGGTTAAATAATAACCTAAAGAAAAATTTAATAATTTTTTTATTTATTTTAAGTAAAAGCTAGTTTTAATAAGAGGATATTATTAAGTAGAATTTATTAAACTATCTAAACTATATATAGCTTTAAATAAGAAGATATAAAACTATTATATAAAATATAATATCCCTTATATAAACTACTTTAAAGTAGTAAAGAGATTATAAAGTATTACTCTTAATCTTAAATCTTATAAAATAGAAAAATACTTAAAGGCTTAATACTATATAATAACTAGATCCCCTTTAGCTATATCCTAAAATAAAAAAGGTAATGTAAAAATAATAGGCATAAATATTATATTCTCTTTTAAGTAGTAAAAGGTATATGCTATATAGGTTTTAGTAAAGAAGATATAATCCTAGTATAATAATAAATAGTGCTTATACTATAAAGTTACTAAATATTAATTAAAGACATACTGCCTTTTCTCTATATATTATTTAAAAACTAATATATATATAGTTAGTATAACTATACCTTAGATTAGATTTAAAGTTAAAAATAACTTAAAAAAAGATAGCTTTTAAGCTTAAGGCTTAGTAAGAAAAAGGAAAATAATAGTTAGCTATTATAATTACTATAAAAGGCATATAAATAAATAAAAAAGAAAATAAACTCTAATTCTTTTTTATTACTAGTTTTATTTAATAAAATAGCCTTTACTAATATATAAGTAAATAGTAGGTATAATAGCTATACTACTATAAGTAAATCTTTTATATAAAGTATAGGGTTTTTTATATTCCTATTAGCCTAACCTTAAATAATCTAAACAGCTATTTTTATTAAAAAGTAAGGCTAGGATAGCTATTACTAAGGCTTAACTATAATATCTAGGGTTACCTAGTTTATAGCTAATATAAATAGCTAGAGTTTTCTAGTCTTAGTATATATAATCCTAGACCTTACCTAGTTATATATCTTAGGAACCCTGTGGTTAAAGTAATATAATATTATAATTTATATAGCCTAAGAGTTACTTATAGTTTGTTTATTAGGAAACTTTTAAGTATAAGTAATGTTTACTAGGAAGGTAGTAACTTTAATAATTATAGTATTAGGCTTTATATATACTAAAATAGTATAATAAGTAGTAGTAAGAAAAGAAAAAAATATATAGTTCTTAGCTACTAACTTATAAAATATAACTATAATACTTAATATTATTATACCTAAACTAGACCTAGTTAGAATGCTTTTAGACCACCTACTAGAAGAGCTCTAGGATTTTAAAGACTTATTTAATAAGAAAAAGGTAAATATATTAATACTATATAGAGGAACTATAGACTATTATATTTATTTATAAAAAAACCCTAATAGTATAAACCCTAAGCTTCCTTAGGCTCCTTTATATAATATACCTTAAGAGTAGCTCTTAGAGATATAAAAGTAAATTATAAATCTTATAAATAAAGGTTAAATATAAGCTAGCTTTTTATTAGCTAGGGCTTTAGTCTTACTTATTAAGAAGACAGGAGAGGGTTAGTAATTTTATATAAACTATTAGGTATTAAATAAAGTTATAGACTAGAATAAATACCCCCTTTCTTTAATTAAAAAGACCTTTTACTTTCTAGCTAAAGTAAGATACTTTATTAAGCTTAATATTTATATAGCCTTTTATAAGCTATAGATTACTAAAGAGAATAAGCAGTTAATAGCATTTTAAATATAATTTAGACTCTTTAAGTAGCTAGTTTACCCTTTTAGTTTAGTAGGGGCGCCTACTACTTTTTAATAATATATTAATAATGCCTTAGGAAATATATTAAGAGACTTTATAATAGCTTATTTAAATAATATTCTTATTTATACTAAGGGCTTTAAAAAAGACTATATATTAAAAGTATAGGAGGTCTTATAATAACTAAAATATACTAGGCTATACTTAGATATTAATAAGTATATATTTATAGTTATAAAGGTAAAGTACCTAGGTTTTATTATAAAAGCTAAAAAGGCTATCTACCCTAACCTAAAGAAGATTATAACTATTTAGAATTAAGAGTCTCCCTAAATAGTTTATAGGGTATAAAGCTTTTTAAGCTTTATAAATTTTTATTAGGAGTTTATTAATAACTTCTTAGACCTTATAAGCCCTTTAACTAATCTTACTAAGAAGGCTACTAGGTTTTACTAGTCCTTAGAATATAAAAAGGCATTTTAAGCCCTTAAAGCTACTTTTATTTTATTTTTAATCCTTATATAATAGGATTTTAACTTAGAAATATAAGTAAAGGCTAACTCCTTTAATAAGGCTATAGATAGATACCTTTTTTAATATAATTTAAAGGGAGTATAAAGGCTAGTAGTATACTACTTAGCATAGCTAATAGCTATATAGCAGAATTATATAATTTATAATAAGAAGCTCTTTAGTATTATTTCCTGCCTAAAGGCATAGTTAGCTAAGCTAAGAAGCATAGCCTAGCTGTTTATAATCCTTATAAATTATAAGAATCTAGAGTATTTTATAGCCTCTTAAGAGATATTTAAAAGGTAAGTAAGATAGGTAGAAATATTATCCCTTTTTAACTGTTACTTATGCTATTACCTAGGTATATAGGTAGGTTATTTAGATATTCTATTTTAATAAGACTAAGATTAAAAAAAAGAAAAACAGCTAGTAGGTTATATATTTTGCCTAATTTAAAGGATATTAAAAATAGTTTAAGAGCCAGAAGCTAATACTATAAATCTAATTAGGGTACAAATAATAGGCAAACTAAAGGAAAGTAATAACTAAGATAAAAATAACCTAAATAATTTAAATATAATAATAGGTTCTAATTTAGGTAAACTAAAAAAGGGGGGTAATTAAAATAAGAATAACCTAGATAATTTAAACATAATAGCAGGCTTTAATTCAGAGGTTTTAAGTCCTCTCCTACTAGGCTTTAATTTATTTTAGGATAAATAGCTTTAGAATCTATAAAACCAAGGGGTTACCAAGGATAATTTATACTAAATCTAACTAAAAGTAGTACTAATAATAAAGCAGAAGTTTTCTATATCTGTAAAAACCTAGTTATAAATAGCAAACTATACTTTAAATATATAAGAAGTACTATAATTTTAGGGACAGCTTTAGGTACCTTATTATAAGCCCCTTACTACCTTGCTTATATAGCAGGTTTATAACTTACTTATATTAGGCTACCTAGGGTAAAATACTACCTTTTAGGTGCTATATAGGGATTACTACTAGAATAGAATATTAAAGGATATAGTATAGTATATATAAAACTACTATTACTTTAGTAGGTATAAGAGCTAATAACTTTATTAGGGTTTATTAAAGCCTATACTAGCTATAAACTATTACTAGTTATAAATCTTTATAGATTTTATAACAGAGCTTTTAATATATAACAAGGTATTGCCACGCTTTTTAATAGTTATTACAGACTATTTCTTAAAGTATATATAGCTAGAGGTAATAATAAGTATAGTAGCTAAGGCATATATTGAACAGTTTAAATATTACTAGTAGTATTTTTATAGATTCCCTTACTAGATTATCTCTAATTATAGTTTAGATTAGCTTAGTTATTTCTAAACTATGCTTTATAATTAAATAAAAATTAATTAACTACTATTTACATCTTATTATTTACAAACAAATAGTAGTATAAAATAGGTAAATTAGAAGGTACAGGTAGTTTTATAAGTAGTTATTGCTTTCTTATAGCATAACTAGGCTAACTATTTACTAGTATATTAAATAGCGCTTAATAACTAAATCTCTATAGTAACTAGTATAAGTATAAACTAGGCACTAAAGGGCTTTAATATTAAACTAGTCTAGTATATATTTAATGGTTTCACAGGGTGCGATTGCTGCAGCAATAAAGTGGGGGGGGTAACAAAGGTCTAATTTCTATATAGTTGTAATTATCCAAAGGAAAAAGAGGAGGACGATGTAAAAGTGTAGTGTTATGGCTATAGTACTGCCCTAGGTTATATAATATAGTAATCCAGCCAATCAGGGCACGTATATTGTATATATGACCTATAATTCCTGGTTACTATTATATATCCCTTCTATCCTTAAGATAAGCGATTCCAACACTTACAAACTCCCTCTTTATTAAAAAAGAGAAATTGCTTTAAAACACGTAAAAAATCCGTAAAAATCAATAAATAAGTAAAAATTAATAACGTCGCGATATATAAGAAATATTATCTAAATAAATGACTTTTTCCTAGTCCTGAGCATCCCTAAAGTCCCTTAATTAATTACGTTTAGATTTATTGAATTTAAACTCTTTATTGCGCGCTTAAGCAGCTTTGGCTTTAATGCCTAATACTAGTCTCTTTACCTAACCTTCTACTTAAATCCAAGCCTTATTCTTAGTTATAAAGGTCTTAAGGCTTTTATTTAGGAAAGCCTTTATTATTGTATTAGTAAGGTTATTATAGCTATTTATCCATTGGATTTCCGTAATTTCCCTTTGCTTATATAACTGTTATAGCACCATAATATTAATCATAAGCCTCTTCTCCTTTATAGTACCTAATTTAACAATATACTTATATAATGAAAAAGAGTTAGTATATATTACAATTAGGATATTTAGCTTGTTTAATTAATTAGTAATAATCCTTAAAGTTATACTTATTATATAAGCAATATTAACTCCTTAGACCATTTTATATAGCTTTAATACTAAGGCGCTTCTTATAACTCTTTTAGATTTTATAGAGCTATAGATTATGATGTTGCCTATAAGCGTGAATTTAGAGGCATTAACGTTCTTTTCCTTATTTCTAAGAATAATCATATAGCTGAGTTATAAGCTAAGGTCTTTATTATTAGTAAAGAAGCTATTAATGAAAACATAAAGGGAGGTATTTTCTAGTAAGAGAGGCATATAGCAAAGTCCACAAGTCTGATTGTTAATTTACTACTTAAGCCTCTTATTAAGCTTTATTATATTATTAGGTTCTGGTTATTAACTTTAAGCAGTAACAGAAAGATTATAAGAGGCTTTAGGTTAGCAGATAAGAGTAACATATAATCTGCTGCTATATACGGAACACCGCGGATACGACGCGGTATTACGCCTAAAACAAAAAAGAAGCATAGAATTAGATTCCTTATTATTAATTACCCTCTCTAGTAATAGCACATTACACAAGGGGAGTAAGCAGCATAAGGGGTGCAATAATTAACAAATTTTCATATAGATCTACAACTAATAAAGGACAAGGCACTACCTAAAAAGAAACATAATATTAAGGAGAGAATCCTAGAGTAATAGTAGCATAGGAAAAACTAAAGAATAAAATAAAATCACTAAAGGAATTAATAATAAAAGTTATCCTAAAGGTAGAAATAATAAAAGTATAGGCTTTTATTAGAACTTTTACATAAATTACTATAAATACAGGAGGGGAGATAGCCTAAGCAAGAACTAACATAGAAGGCCTATAGGCCTTAATTATAAAAGCAGTTAGCAGTAAAGTAAAAACCATAGTTAAGAAGGCAGTTAAGGAAGTAATAAAGGCTATTTATAGGACTAGATTAGTAGTTAGGGGGACTTAAGCAAATATTATAGCTTATAGAGTTATAAGGCAAAATATAATAATACCTTTAGCCTAAACGGAGGGTATAGCAATACCAGCCTGCTATTACTAGGAAGCACTAGTAAAGGGAAGCACTATTAGCAAGGCAGTTAGGAACAGATTGCTAGGAGAGATTATAAAGGCAGTAAACAGCACTATTAGTATAAAGAAGGCAGTAGTAGCATGCTAATTATAAAGTAAAGATATAGTTATTATATTTATAGAAGTAGGGAGGAAATAAAAGGAAAACACAGCCTGGGTAGGAGTTGCCTTTAGACCTAAGGCAGAAGTAAATAGGAAGATATTTAGTATGATTATTAAGGGATTCCTAACACAATTAACAAACCACATTATAATTAAGGATATAAGGAAGAACATTAAAAAGGAAAATAAATTAAATATAGCAAAGATAATAGTATAAAAGCCAAGAGGAACAGTAATAAGGGCACTATTAGTAGTTAGTATTAAGGGCACTAAGGCAGCAAACCGACTATACCATAGGGGAATAGTATACTAAGCAGAGATTTTTAATGCTAAGCCATATAACAAGATAATCCACCTAAAGCAATATTATAACTACTATAAGATTAGATATATTGCTAGATACTATAAGAAGGAAGCAAGATACAGCAGGTATGCTGCTAGAAAACACCCTAAGGGAGAGAGGACTTACCTGACGTTAACAGGCAAGGTATAGAAGAGATGCCCAAATTATATAGGGGTATATCTAGCATAGTCTTAACTATACTTAGTAAGTAATAAGAGATAGTAGCAGGCCAGGGAGGCTTATGCTATAAGGCTGCTATTCTTCCGCAACTATCGGTTAGAGGTTACAACGGCTACTATAGGCAAGGGTTATTAAGGAGAAGAAACCAGGGGACTAACAAAGAGGCAGCTAAGAGAAAGGAGTATATAACTAAGGGGCCCTTTTATAAGATAAACCTATAAGCTAAGATTAGGACGACAGAAACCAGCAGAGGAAGGCATAATGCTAGCCTTTCTATAGCTAACTAAAGGGCTAAATAATACCGGAGCCAGCCTAACCAGGGTGCTCTAAAGCACACAATAAAGTACATAATTAAGGTTATATACTAGAATACACAGAAGAAAAGCAATTTAGTACATCTAGCGTTAGGGCATAACATTAGCCCTAAGGTAATAGCCATCTAGAAACCAGAAAGCTATAACAGTATACTGCCAAATCTATCTTAGGGACACTATACATTAGTAATATACAGTAGAAGAATGGCAATTTATATATACTAAAAGGTTAAAATAGGACTTTAAACTATAAGAAGAAGGGAGGATTAGTATAGTATTAAGCTATATAAAGTAGAGATATATAATATCTATTTCCTAGCTTATAAAAGGGAGTAGTAAATACCTTTATAATACTTTGCTAATACCTAGGCAAAGGGCTGGAGTGTATTCATAGGGGACTTTAACTAATATTACCCCTTATAGGACAGATTTAGCCAAATATCTCTAGAGTATAATAAGATGTTAGAATTCATAATAAGGTAGCAACTCGGCCTAGCTATGCCGTTTAGGGAAGTAATAAGGAGAGAACATAGCAGCAGGGACAGCACTATTAACCATACGTAGACTACCCATAACATTAGTGTTAAATTCATTAGGCTAGTGGAAATCGCCAGATCCGACCATATGCCCCAGCTTATTAGCATTAGGATAAATAAGAAATTAAGCAATAGCCTAGGGTTAGTCCGGGGTTAGAGAACAGCAAATAAGAACCTTATTATAGCAAAGGCTTTAAACAGGCTTAGAAAGAAGGGGTTAGAGCTTTTGCTATATAACTAGTAAGAAATTAATAACTATATGCAATAGCTTACCTAACAGCTTACAGAGATAGCTAATACAGTAGCACCTAAGCAACCTTAAGGGCATAGTAAACCATAGCCTTAGTAAAATAAAAGGGTAAGGGACGCAATAGTAAAGGCAAGACATGCTAATAAGCAGTAGCAGTAATAACAGATATAGGAAGCATAGCAGGCCTTAATAGAAGCTATAAAAAAACAGAATTATATTATCTTAGAGAAGAAGAGAAGTAGCTAGTAATAGGCAGTTAGTAAGTTATCCAGGTCTAAAGGGAGTCTTTAAACCTTAGAGCATTAGGCCTGGCTATAGAGTAGACTTCCTCCTAAAAGGCAACAGGTCCCACTACTAACCTGGCCAGGAGATAACGGCAGGGAGGAGATAGTAGAGGTTATATACAAGGGTAAGGCAAGGGCATTTGCAAAGAGGTTCTTCCCTCTATCTACGGCTAGGGCTTTAGGTTTAAAGGCAGAGGAGGGGATAAGATACTATAATAATAATCAGGCAGTTCCTGTGTTTACAGAGGAGGAAATTAAAGAGATTATAAAGAATATAGCAAGTTAGAAAGCCCTAGGACCAGATAAGCTACTAACAGGTTTTCTTAAGCTATATAAAGCGGCCCTAATATTATGTTTAACACACCTTATAAATGCTTACTACAGCTTAGGATATTATCCAGCCTCCTTCTAACAAGCAAAGGTAGTAGTTCTATATAAACCTAGGAAGTCCCCTAAGGAGTTAGGCAGACTAGGGGGGTAAAGGCCAATATTACTATTAAACACAATAGGTAAAGTGATTAAGGGAGCTATTATAAGGAGAATTACTATTACAGTAAAGAAAGGCTATATACTACTAAACATATAAATAGGCAATAGGGCTGGCAAATTAACAGAGATAGCACTAAGTATGCTAAAAGAGGTTATAAGAACAGCATGGCATTACTAGGGAATAGCATTATTACTATAGCTAAATATTACTAGGGCATTTAACACTATTAGCTATAAACGATTAATCCACACTATAAAGGAGTTAGGACTACTAGGGTAAATAGCCAGATAGGCACAGGGCTTTATATTAAAAAGGAAAGCATAATTAGCGTTTAACGGACGTATTACTAAGGAAATCCAAGTTACTGCAGGGGTTTTACAAGGGTTACTAGCGTCTCCTATCCTCTTCCTACTCTATATTATACTACTATATTACAGACTAGTAGCAGCAGAATTAACATTAACATTAGGGTTCTTAGATAATATAAACATTATAATATATAAAAAAACGGCAGAGAAGATAAAAGTATAACTAAAAAGAGCCTAAAGAATATGTAAAGAGTAGTTAAAGGAGTATAAGCTAAGGTTTAACCTAAGAAAGAGCAAGCTAATATACTTTATAAGGAAGAGGCAGGTAATTATAACAATAATCCGACTTAGAAGAGCAACAATATAACCAATATAATCAGCGCGATTCCTAGGGGTTTGGATTCACTAGAAGCTTCATTAGTTAACTTATATAGAGAAGGTAAATGCCAAATTATTATAGCAGAAATTAGCACTTACAGTACTAGCTACATCTATATAGGAATGCCAACTAGAGTGTGCGAGATCCCTTTATACATAGGTAATAAGAAGCATAATAGCCTATAGAGCTAGGATATACCATACCTATAGCAAGCCAGAAGGGGTAGTATAGGGAGTAGTAAAGGCATTTATAAGGGAACAGAATAAATGCTTAAGGCAGGTTATAGGGGCATATAAGGCAATGCTAGTAACACTCTTAGAGATAAAAGCAGCAGTACTGCCAGTGGATCTGTACCTTAATTATATTAAATAATAATTCTACTAAAGACTTAAGGATAGTAGTATAGGTAAGAAGATATAGCAGGCCTGTAAGTTAATAGCATTATAGCTATAATGCTAAGGAAGAGGCCGCTAATATAATCGCTATAAGGCGTTTCTTAATGCCCCCCCCCCCCTCCCCTAGCAGCCTTATAGCTAGACAGGAATTAGAAAGAGAGTGGGAAAAACAGTAGATCTAGTAAAGGCATAAGGCTTAGGTAAGAAGAGAATAGGCAAAAGTAATAGCAATAAATAAGGAACCTAACTTTAAGAGTACAAAAAAGATAGTAAAGCTTTATAATAGCCTGCTTAAGCATAAATCTATAGCCCTAGTTTAGCTTTAAACAGAAAAAATAAAGCTAAATGCCTTCCTTTATAATAAACAGGTGCCTAAGGTAACTTTACTAATATGCTAATACTGGGGAGGAAACAAGGATATCTACCACCTTATCCTGTTATGCCTAGAATATAACTATTTAAGACTAATTCTAGTAGTGCCTATAATAAGAGATCTGCAGGAACTTAGGGCGGCGCTTAATAATAAGAAGCTAGCACTAAATATTATAAAGTAGGTGCTTTTAACTAAGCGACTTTAGCAGTATAGGTTGGCAGAGGAGCTTAGTAAGACATAGTAAATATATAATAACAAGGCTAAGAAAGGAACTAAAGGCAATAAAAACAATAGGATAGAGGAGGAAAAGCCGGACTAAGAGGGGAGGTGCTTATAAGGGGTTTTTACTAACATACTAACCTTTTATATAAAGCACAACCACACTTCTGTCATTGTCTGCAGTTCTAGGGAACTGGCAGATATTTTATACTAATGGTTAGAAACAATAAAGACTTTATATCAGAGGCTTAGCAGGAGCTATATAGAAGAATATAGGTTTTCTCCCCTATCTTAGGGTTTTTCCTATATTAGGAAGTTAGTTGATGAACTAGTTAGTGGCTCTAGCTACCTAGCGTACATGAATAATAATAAGAGTAACATATACACCTTAAGCCCTTTGCTTAATATATTAAGCTTAATTATTCTAGTTAACTTCTAACAACTTCTTTTCTTATACCTTTTATTATAAGAAGAAGGTGTTATTATTAGCTTTGCTTAAAATACAACTATTAAACATTAATAGTATTGATTTCTCTAGGCATTGCTTTGGCTTTGCGAGAAATCCGGCATTTTTTAACTTAACTTCTTCATAATTAAAGAATTTAGTATTGCTAAGGCCTAATATATTATTAGTCTGCATTCTAATAAGTCTAAAATAAGAGCTTTTCTTTAAAGAAATAAGTAGACATAAGTTATAGGTAAAAGTAATTATCTAGAGTTTTTAGTAATAATAATTAAAATACGTTAACTACTAATGCGTACCTGCTTTTGCTATTTTGTATAGCAGCTTAATTACAACCATAATAACGTCTAGCGGGTAAAGGTGTACAATTTATACTAGAAGCTTTGTAAGGATTATGTAATTAAGCTTTGTCTGTAATTACATGTATACTTAGGTAATATTCCTTAACTAAGCCGTAATACCTTCTTTTTTTAATAATAGAGCAAGAGCGATAATAAGCCTCTAGCTAGCTCTTTAAATTATTAGGGACTATGTAAGAATAACCTCTTTCCTATAGTTGCTATAGTCTTGAATAACATATTGTGATTTTTTATACAGGGAATTAGTTACTTTGCCCTTAATCTTATATACTATTTGTAAACTAAAGAGTCTTTTATTTTTATACTTTTAAGGGTTAAATTAAATAAATTCAAACATATTTCTTACTAGTAGAGCATTAATCTTAGCCTTATTAGAGAGTTTAAATAGTTCTCTAGGCGTGGTTATCTTTCCTTACACACAGAGGTTAATTATAAGTTAAAAATCTGCCTTTTCTTTCTTTATAAGGAAAGCTTCTAATTAAGGGTATTTCCGAGGTCTTCCACGGCCTCTTTGTATTGGATTTATAGGGTTATTAGGGAGAGTCTTATAAATAATTTTATTAGGGGGAGTCTTATAAATAATTTTATTAATCTTGGCGTTTTCCTGGTCTGGGTTGTTTAGGTATAGGCCTTGCTTTTCTTAGGAAGTTAAAGCTATTTCTATAGCTTTCTTATTTTAGGCTTAGTTATTCTTATAAGAAGTCTTTGCTTCTGGTAAAGTAATGTATGGCTTAACAACTATAAATTAAAACTTCGTAGGGCTATAATGTATCTTAATAATATAAGTCTCTCTTTTTATTAAAAAAAGCTTATATAGGCTAGTTTATTTACCTTTCTTATAATAAACTTATACATTAGAGTTTAAGGGGAGATTATATATTAGTAGGGTTATTAGGCCATTTTAAGTATTAAGGGCATTATTAACTTAGCACCTTATAAGACTGCGTCTTGCTTTATCTATTGCTTTTTAAAGCATTTTAGCTCTTTAGGCAATTATAAAGCTTAGGGGGGAATTATTTATTATCCTTAGGTAGGTTCTAAAGACTAAGAGGGTAGGAATAAGGCTATTTAGGCCGGCGGAGTTATTAACTGCTTTAACTACCATTTAAAGCATTTGTTCTTTTAAGAAAAGGCTATAAGCTTTAGTTTTAATAATATTATATGCTCTTTAAAAAGGGGCGTGATATTGTTTAAGTTTTTCAATGCTATTATGTGCTTTAACAGGAACTTTATTAATATTAATTAATAATAGTTAAGCTAAATGCCCAAATTTACTAAAAGTAAAGTTTCTTCTAGTATCATAGACTATCTAGTCTAGAGGACTAAGATATATACTAATTTAATATTCCTTAAGGGCATTTTAGATATCTTAAGCTTTTTATTATTAAGGTCTAAGAAAGTAAGCGGCTTAAAATAAAGTTACTAAGTTAATAACATAGAGAACAGGCTTTTTATTAATTTACATCATATTAACAAGGACCTTATAATTAAATTTAAGATTGTCTTTAAGGGTAAACTTAAATCTACTAAGAGCCTTAGCGTTTATCTAACATTAGTAGCAGGCATACATAATCCTTCCTATGTCACCTCTGTTAAAATCTTCACTAGCCTTAGCAAGAAGGTTATACAGTCGG
>AFQZ01000817.1:0-23801 GCA_000222935.2 Aciculosporium take MAFF-241224 | reverse complement strand
GGTTATAATATTACCTATAAGCGTAAATTTAAAGGCATTAATGTTCTTTTTCTTTATTGCTAAGAATAATTACATAGCTAAGCTATAAGCTAAGGTCTTTATTATTAGCAAAAGAGCTATTAATAAAAATATAAAGAAAGGTATTTTTTAGTAAGAGAGGTACATAGTAAAGTCTATGATTTTAATTATTAATCTGCTATTTAAGCCTCTTATTAAGCTTTATTATATTATTAGGTTCTGGTTATTAACTTTAGGTAGTAATAGAAAGATTATAAGAAGCTTTAGGTTAGCAAATAAGGGCAATATATATACCTTAAGCCCTTTACTTAATATATTAAGCTTAATTATCTTAGTTAACTTTTAATAGCTTTTTTCCTTATGCCTTTTATTATAAAAAGAAGGTATTATTATTAGCTTTGCTTAAAATGCAACTATTAAACATTAATAGTATTAATTTCTTTAGGCATTGTTTTGGCTTTATAAGAAATCCAGTATTTTTTAACTTAACTTTTTTATAATTAAAGAATTTAGTATTACTAAGGCCTAATATATTATTAGTCTGCATTTTAATAAGTTTAAAATAAGACCTATCTTTTAAAGAAATAAGGAGATATAAGTTATAAGTAAAGGTAATTATCTAAAGCTTTTAATAATAATAATTAAAATACGTTAACTATTAATATATGCCTGCTTTTATAATTCTATAAAGTAGTTTTATTATAACTATAACAATATCTAGCAGGTAGAGGTATGTAATTTATGCTAAAAGCTTTATAAGGATTATATAATTAAGATTTGTTTATAACTATATATATGCTTAGGTGATGTCCTTTAGCTAAGTCATAATACCTTTTCTTTTTAATAATAAAGCAAGAGTAATAATAAGCCTTTAGCTAGCTCTTTAGATTATTAGAGACTATATAAGAATAACCTCTTTCTTATAGTTACTATAGCCTTAAATAATATATTGTGATTTTTTATATAGGGAATTAATTACTTTACTCTTAATTTTATATATTATTTATAAACTAAAGAGTCTTTTGCTTTTATGCTTTTAAGGGTTAAATTAAATAAATTTAAACACATTTCTTACTAGCAGATTATTAATCTTAGCCTTATTAGAAATTTTAAAGGGTTCTTTAGGCATAGTGATCTTTCCTTATATATAAAGGTTAATTATAAGTTAAAAATCAGCCTTTTCTTTCTCTATAAGGAAAACTTCTAGCTAAGGGTATTTCTAAGGTCTTCTATAGCCTTTTTATAATAGATTTATAAGGTTATTAAGGGGAGTCTTATAAATAATTTTATTAATCTTAGCGTTTTCCTAGTCTAGGTTATTTAGGCCTAGGCCTTGCTTTTCTTAGCAAGTTAAAGCTATTTTTATAGCTTCTTTATTTTAAGCTTAGTTATCCTTATAAGAAGACTCTATTTCTAGTAAAATTATATATAGTTTAATGACTATAGATTAAACCTTTATAGGGCTATATGGCATCTTAATAATATAAGTCTCTCCTTCTATTAAAAGAAGCTTAAATAAGCTAGTCTATTTACCTTTTTTATAATAAACTTATATATTAGAGTTTAAGGGAAGATTATATATTAGCAGGGTTATTAGGCTATTTTAAGTATTAAGGGCATTATTAACCTAGTACCTTATAAGACTATATCTTACTTTATTTATTACTTTTTAAAGCATCTTAGCTCTTTAAGTAACTATAAAGCTTAAAGGGGAATTATTTATTATCCTTAAATAGGTTTTAAAGACTAAGAGGGTAAGGATAAGGCTATTTAGGCTAGTAGAGTTATTAACTGCTTTAATAGCTATTTAGAGTATTTATTCTTTTAAGAGAAGACTATAAGCTTTAGTCTTAATAATATTATATACTCTTTAAAGAGGGGCATAATATTACTTAAGTTTTCTAATACTATTATATGCTTTAATAGGGACTTTATTAATATTAATTAATAATAGTTAATTTAAATACCTAAATTCACTAGAAGTAAAGTTTCTTCTAGTATTATAAACTATTTAGTCTAGGGGCCTAAGATATATATTAATTTAATATTCCTTAAGGGCGTTTTAAATATCTTAAGCTTTTTATTATTAAGGTCTAAGAAAGCAAGCAGCTTAAAATAAAGTTACTAAGTTAATAATATAAAGAATAGGCTTCTTATTAATTTATATAATATTAATAAGAACCTTATATTTAAATTTAAGGTTGTCTTTAAGGGTAAACTTAAATCTACTTAAAGCCTTAGCATTTATCTAGTATTAATAGCAGGCATATGTAATCCTTTTTATATTAGCTCTGATAAAATCTTTACTAGCTTTAGCAAGAAGGTTATGTAATTAGTTAATTAAAGGATAGCTAAATTAATAATAAAGTTAGTAAATTTTTGCTTTTAAGAGTATAAAGACAGCAGGTTCTTAGGAACTAATTATTTACTAAGAATATCCCTATTTCTAAATAATAGGTACTTTCTTTTTTCTTTAGATAAAAAGGTTCTTAAGATTATTAAGTTTAATACCTATTTTATTTATATTTATAATAAAATATAAAAAAGGTATAGTACTATTAAGAATGTAAAAAGAAATTATACTAAAGATTATAAAAAGTTTTAAAATGCCATTTAAGGTCGCACTTTTAGCATTAAAGTTAATGGTTCTTTAGTTAGAAGAAGGCTTAATTGTAAGTGTTGGAATCGCTCGTCTGGAGGATGGAAGGGATACACAATAGTAACCAGGAATTATAGGTCATACACACGATGCACGTATCCTAATTAGCTAGATTACTATGTTATATAACCTAGGGCAGTACTATGGCTATAATACCACACTTCTGTGTTACCCCCCTCCTTTTCCCCTTTAGATAATTATAACTATATAGAAATCAGACCTTTGTTACCCCCCCCCTGCGTTATTACTTGCTGCAGCAATCGTACCCTGTGAAACCATTACTCATTAGTAGTTATTATAACTACAGATTAGCTAGGAATTAACAGAAGAGACAAACTTCTGATATAATGCACTTATTTACTTAATTATATAGAATCCGTTGTTTATACTACCTAAAAGCAAATTTTTCTATTATTATTGACTTTTACTACTTGTCTATAATTATTAAGAAGTTTCTTTATAGAATTTACCCCTTATTATTAATTTACTACTAGTCTATAATTAAAGTATCTTCTTTACTATCTATTATAGAGAAAACACGAAAAATAGCTTTAACTTCTACTACTAGAGCTAATTAACCCATTTAAGACTCCCTTCCTATAAAACTCTAAAAGTATTCTAACTACTTTATGGAAAAATAGGCTAAAGCTAATAAATAAATTAACCCTAAAAAAGCTATAACTTCTAAACTTTATAATAAATTTGCCTATTATATTAATAAGTATAAATCTAGTAACTAGTAAGATACTAGGTTTTTATTTATATACTAAAAAGACTTTAAAGAATAGACTGCCAATATTTTTAAGAAGATTACCCCTAAGGTCTGATAAGTACTTTAAGATATTCTTTGAAATTAAGGAATTAATATGCAAGAAGGATTATAAAGACTAATCAACCAGGTACTTACTAATTTAATTAATATAGATAATTCTGTTTTCTTTTTTAATAGAAAGCTCTTAACAGGAAACAACACTATTAACACGTTAATATTAATAATAACCTTACCTCCCCCTAACCCTCCTAACCCTCTTAACCCCCTTACTAATAAAATAATAATACCCTCTCCCCTAGAATAATTAACTATATTAAAGGAAATTACTAATATAAACTAAAAAGCCTTAAACTCTCTTGCTAGAGTTTATAATAAGGAAAATAAGTATTCTAGAATACTTTTTAACTTTATGTATTCTAAAGTCCTAATCTTTAAAGATATCTATATAGCATAAGGAATTTTGCCTAAGTTATACCCGTTTATACTATTAATAATGCTTATACGCAATGCTTATAAGTATTACCTTAAGAAATTCAGCAGAAGACTTGTTTTATTTAATATAATAACTAAGTAAATAAAGAAAAACTTTAAGACTAAAAAGAATTAAAAATTCTACTAAACATGATTTTAAGAGACAAAGTTTTATTACATTACAGCTGAAAATCTAATAAAGACTAAACTTAAATGTTTAGAATTAATAATTTAATAGCTCTTAAACCTATTTAATAGTCTTTACCCCCCCTCTAAGAAAGATATAATCCTTAGGCGCTAACTAGAAATATCTATTTAAAATAGCCCTAAATTCAACTAAATAACTTACGTCCGAACCAATACCTATAAAGGCATAGTTAGTGATATTCGCTACTGCCTTATAATAAAAGATATAATAGAGCCTGTTTTAAAATCATCTATAAGCTAATGGATTGTAAGAGAAAGTAAGTATTAACCTTAAAACACCACCTTTCCAAGTACTAACATAGTCTTGTTTACTAACTAATAATACTTACAAGCTTCCTAACCCTAAAACAAAGCTGGATCTAAGAAATGCTTTATTTATTATAAAGAAGGATGTTAGTTAACTAACTATTCTGTCTCTAAGCAAAAGAAAGCAAGAGATACTTAGTAGAGTAACTAAAGGCATAAATCCCCTCCCTCTAAACGCTAATTTCACATATTCTTATAAGCATTTAAAGGTAAAGATAAAGAGTTATTACCCCTAGATAGCAGTAATAAGAATAAATATAAAAAAGCTGCTTAGAATGTAGTATTTATTGCCTTTAAAGAAGAAAAAGCATAAAGTAATAGAGAAGCATAAAAAACCCTTACATTTATAAATTTCTTTATATAAGCACCTAATCCCCCTCTCTTTTCTGCCTTAACTGTAAATTTCCTATAAGATAATGCCTTTAAACACATGTTATTTATTAAAGACCCTTATAACTATAATACTAATAAAACTATATAATAGTAGGTATTTCTTATGGATTTATAATATACTATAGAAACGTTTTATAGTATCCTCCTAGATACTAGAGCAGCTAGAATCTTAACTACTGGCTAAGGTTAAGTTAAAGCCTTAATATGTCTTATAACAGACCTTATAATTAAGCCTTCTTTTAACTAAAGAACTATTAACTTTAGTGCCAGAAGTACAACCTTAAATAGTATTTTAAAGCTTCCTATAATTTTTAGTATGATTTCTTTCTATGTTTTTAATAGTACTATGCTTTTTCTATATTTTATTATAAATATAGATAAAATAGGTATTAAGCTTAATAATCTTAAGAACCTTCTTATCTAAAGAGAAAAGAAAGTACTTATTATTTAGAAATAGGGATATCCTTAGTAAATAATTAGTTTCTAAGAGCTTGCTATCTTTATACTCTTAAAAGCAGAAATTTACTAACTTTATTATTAATTTAGCTACCCTTTAATTAACTAACTACACAACCTTCTTGCTAAAGCTAGTAAAGATTTTAATAAAGCTAATATAGGAAAGATCACGCATGCCTATTACTAATGCCAGATAAACGCTAAGGCTCCTAGCAGATTTAAGTTTACTCTTAAAAATAATCTTAAATTTAATTATAAGGTCCTTATTAATATTATACAAATTAATAAAAAGCCTATTCTCTATATTATTAACTTAGTAACTTAATTTTAAGCTACTTGCTTTTTAGACCTTAATAATAAAAAGCTTAAGATATCTAGAACGCTCTTAAGGAATATTAAATTAATATATATCTTAGACCCCTGGACTGGATAGTTTATAATACTAAAAGAAACTTTACTTCTAGTAAATTCAGGCATTTAGCTTAACTATTATTAATTAATATTAATAAAGTCCCTGTTAAGGCACATAATAGCATTAGAAAATTTAAGCAATATTATGTCTCTTTTTAAAGAGTGTATAATATTATTAAGACTAAAGCTTATGGTTTTCTCTTAAAAAAGCAAATACTTTAGATAGCTATTAAAGCAGTTAATAACTCTACTAGCCTAAATAGCCTTATCCCTACCCTCTTAGTCTTCAGAACCTATCTAAGGATAATAAATAATTTCCCTCTAAGCTTTATAGTTACCTAAAGAGCTAAAATGCTTTAGAAAGTAATAAATAAAGCAAGATATAGTCTTATAAGGCACTAAGTTAATAATACCCTTAATACTTAAAATAATCTAATAACCCTGCTAATGTATAATCTTCCCTTAAACTCTAATATATAAGTTTTTTATAAGAAAGGTAGATAGACTAGCCTATATAAGCTTCTTTTAATAGAAAGAGAGACTTATATTATTAAAATGCCTTATAGCCCTATAAAGTTTTAATCTATAGTTGTTAAGCCGTATATTACTTTACTAGAAGCAGAGACTTCTTATAAAAATAACTAAGCCTAAAATAAGAAAGCTATGGGAATAGCTTTAACTTTTTAAGAAGAGCAAGGCCTAGGCCTAAACAACCTAGACTAGGAAAACGCTAAGATTAACGAAATTATTTATGAGACTCCTCCTAATAACCAGACTCCTCCTAATAACCCTATAAATCCACTATAAAGAGGCCGTGGAAGACCTTAGAAATACCCTTGACTAGAAGCTTTTCTTATAAAGAAAGAAAAGGCTAATTTTTAACTTATAATTAACCTCTGTATACAAGGAAAGATAACCATGCCTGGAGAACTATTTAAACTCTCTAACAAGGCTGAAATTAATGCTCTGCTAGTAAGAAATATGTTTAAATTTGTTTAATTTAACCCTTAAAAGCATAAAAGTAAGAGACTCTTTAGTTTATAAATAATATATAAGATTAAGGGCAAAGTAACCAATTCCCTATATAAAAAATCATAATGTGTTATTTAAGGCTATAGTAACCATAGGAAAGAGGTTATCCTTATATAGTCCCTAACAATTTAAAGAGCTAGCTAGAGGCTTATTATTGCTCTTGCCCTATTATTAAAAAGAGAAGGCATTACGGCTTAGTTAAAGGATATTACCTAAGTATATATGTAGTTATAAATAAAGCTTAATTGCATGATTCTTACAAAGCTTCTAGCATAAATTGCACACCTTTACCTGCTAGATATTATAATGGTCATAATAAAGCCGCTTTACGGAATTATAAATGTAGGCATATATTAATAGTTAATGTATTTTAATTATTATTATTAAAAACTCTAGATAATTACTTCTATATACGACCTATGCCTTCTTATTTCTTTATAAGAAAGCTCTTGTTTTGGACTTCTTAGAATGTCAACTAATAATATATTAGGCCTTAGCAATGCTAACTTCTTTAATTGTAAAGAGGTTAAGTTAAAAAATACTGGATTTCTTATAAAGCTAAAGTAATGCCTAGAGAAATTAATACTATTAATGTTTAATGGTTGTATTCTAAGCAAAGATAATAATAGCACCTTCTTTTTATAGCAAAAGGTATAAGGAAGAAAGCTATTAGAAGTTAACTAGGATAATTAAGCTTAATATATTAAGTAGAGAGCTTAAGGTGTATATATTACTCTTATCTGCCAACCTAAAGCCTCCTATGATCTTTTTATTACTGCCTAAAGTTAATAACTAGAACCTAATAATATAACGAAGCTTAATAAGAGGCTTAGATAGCAAATTAATAATTAAAGCTATGGACTTTATTATGTACCTCTTTTACTAAAAAATGCCTCCCTTTATGTTTTTGTTAATAGCTCCTTTGTAAATAATAAAGACCTTAGCTTGCAGCTCGGCTATATAATCATTCTTAGTAATAAGGAGAAGAACGTTAATGCCTCTGAATTCACGCTTATAGGCAATATTATAACCTATAGCTCTATAAAATCTAAAAGAGTTATAAGAAGCGCCTTAGCATTAAAGCTATACGGAATGGTCTAAGGAGTTAATATTACTTATGTAATGAGTATAACATTAAGAATTATTACTAATTAATTAAACAAGCTGAATATTCTAATTATAATATACACTAACTCTTTCTTATTATATAAGTATATTATTAAACTAGGTACTATAAAGGAGAAAAAACTTATAATTAATATTATAGCGCTATAATAGTTATATAAGCAAAGGAAAATTACGGAAATCCGATAGATAAATAGCTATAATAACCTTACTAATACAATAATAAAAGCCTCCCTAAATAGAAGTCTTAAGACCTTACTAAGAATAAGGCTTAAATCTAAGTAAAAGGTTAGGTAAAGAGACTAGTATTAAGTATTAAAGCTAAAGCTAAAGCTGCTTAGGAGGAATTAAGCGCGTAATAAAGACTTTAAATTTAATAAATCCGAACGCGATTAATTAAGGGACTTTAAGGATACTCTAGACTAGGGAAAAGTTATTTATTTTAGGTAATATTTCTTATGTATTACAACGTTATTAATTTTTGCTTATTTATTAATTTTTACGGATTTTTTACGTGTTTTAGAGCAATTTCTCTTTTTTAATAAAGAGAGAGTTTGTAAGTGTTAGAATTGCTTATCTAGAGAATGGAAGGAATACACAATAGTAACCGGAAATTATAGGTTATATATGCAATACACGTGCCCTAATTAGCTAAATTACTATGTTATATAACCTAGGGTAGTACTATAGCTACAACACTACACTTCTGCGTCGTCCCCCTCCTTTTCCCCTTTAGATAATTACAACTATATAGAAATCAGACCTTTGTTACCCCCCCCCCGCGTTATTGCTTGCTGTAGCAATCGTACCCTGTGAAACCATCAGTAAGGTTCTTTATAAGCTTTATTGGAGTGTTAACTTAGCCTTAGCTAGCAGTTGAAATTCCTAATGCTTTTATATCCAGGAGTATACTATAGAATATATTCACTATATATCTCGTATTTATAAGATACATGTATTATTAAGGTTTTTTATTAGTATTATAATTATAGGGGTCCTTAAGAAATAAGGCATGTTTAAAAGCATTATCCTATAAGAAGCTTATGGTTAATACTAAAAAGAGCAGAAAATTTAGTGCTTATATAAAGAATATTATAAAAAAGAGAGTATTATAAGCCTTTCTATTATCTGGTTTCCCTTTTTTATTAATAGTAAGAAAAGCAGCGTTTTAAGTGGCTTTTTTATGCTTATCCTTACTACTATTATTAGAAGCAGTAGGTTAGGCTAATTTGCCCTTATAGGCCTATAGAAATGCATGGTATTGGCGTTTGGAAGGTGGTTTTTAGTGTTTTTTGTTATTTTACTACTTTTTTTTGCTTTTTTCTGCTTATTTTTTAATATAGTTTGTTTTTCTAGGGGAGAGGGTATTGTTGTTTCTTTAGTAGGAGGATTAGGAGGGTTAGGTTTGGTTGTTCTTAATGTTATTATATTAATAGTATTATTTCCTATTAAGAGCTTTCCATTAGAAAAGAAAATAAAATTATTTATACTAACTAGATTAGTAAGTATCTTATTAATTAGTTTTTATAATTCTTTTTATATATTAATCTCTTAATTTTAAAGGATATCTTAAAGTACTTATTAGACCTTAAGGGTAATTTTCTTAAAGATATTAGCATTTTATTCTTTAAAGTCTTCTTAATATATAAACAGAAATTTAATACCTTACTAGTTACTAGATTTATACTTATTAATATAACAGGCAAATTTATTATAAAGTTTAAAAGTTATAGCTTTTTTAGGGTTAATTTCTTTATTAGCTTTAGCTTATTTCTTTATAAAGTATTTAGAATACTTTTAGAGTTTTATAAAAAGGGAGTCTTAAACAGGTTAATTAGCTTTAGTAGCAAAAGTTAAAGCTATTTTTAGTGTTTTTCTTTATAAATAATAGTAAAGAAGATACTTTAATTATAAACTAGTAATAAATTAATAATAAGGGGTAAATTCTATAAAGAAACTTCTTAATAATTATAAATAAGTAGTAAAAGTTAATAATAATAAAAAAAGTTGCTTTTATGTAGCATAAACAATAGATTTTATACAATTAAATAAAAAGAGCGTTATATTAAAAGTTGTCTCTTCTGTTAATTTCCTAGTAAATCTGTAGTTATAGCAACTACTAATTAGTATTAGTCTTATAGGGTACGATATACTATAGTAATAACATAGGGGAGAGGTAATAAAGGTCTGATTTTCTATAATATCTATTTTTAGGGAAAAGAGGGGGATAATATAAAAGTATAGTGTTATAGCCATAGTACTGCCCTAGGTTATATAATATAGTAATCCAGCTAATTAGGGCATGCGCATTATGCATATAACCTATAATTCCCAGTTGCTATTGTGTATCCCTTCCATCCTCTATACGATCGATTCTAACATTATTATAATAAGTTTATTTTATTTTTATAAGTTTTTTTATTTTACTTTTTAATATAAATTTAAAAGGTTCTAGCTATAATATTATATTTTATATTATAATAATACTAAAGCTGCTTTTATGTTTATTAAGTTTATTTAATATTTATATAGTTACTATATTAATATAGCTACTTACTTATATATTTATTTTTTTCGGTTAATATCTTTTGTTAAACTAATAGTTTATTATTTTTATAAGAAAAAATAAATATTTTATTATAGTTTAAGGTTTATTAGTAAAGGAAAAGTTATAGTTAAGTATATTTATAGCTAAATAGCTATAGGTAGGGTTAGTAATATAAATATTATATTTGTTAGCCTTTTTATTTCTTTATAAGGCCTTTCCCTTTATATATAGATATATAGCTAGGGTATGGCTTGCCCTAGTGGGTCTCTATGCTCTTACGCTCTTGTCCCGTGACTTTCCTAACAAACTGCTTTTATTGTTTAGTATTGTTTAGTATTGTTTAGTATTATTTAGTATTGTTTAGTATTATTTAGTATTGTTTAGTATTGTTTAGTATTATTTAGTATTGTTTAGTATTATTTAGTATTATTTAGTATTATTTAGTATTATTTAGTATTATTTAGTATTATTTAGTATTATTTAGTATTGTTTAGTATTATTTAGTATTGTTTAGTATTGTTGTTAAGCTTTATAGTGCATTTTACCACTAAAGCTTACAGGCAAGGCTAGATTACCTGGCCTCTTAAAGGTTATCAACTAACCTTCTGGATTACTAGAGATCTAGATTGCTTATATAAGCATATGTAGGCTCATTAGGAAGCCCCTTTCTAGAGAATTCTAATGATATCTATATGTACCCTAGATGAAAAGAAACCAGGGAGATACGCCCTATAGAATTATGTGGAATTCTATGGAAGCAGGATAACGTATGCTCTGGTGGGTCTTAGTGGGTTGATTAGAAATCAACCACTTCCTTTCCTTTCTATTTTATTCTTTTCTATGTTTACTAGGCCTAATTAGGCTAGTAACCTATAGTGGGTATAGTCCCACTTTTCTTCTATTCTCTATGTATATAAGGAGGCTTTTCCTCCCTACCTTAAATAGATTTTCTTAACCTTAATAATGTAATGGATTCGAGCTCGAAGCTCGGATCTACACAGCCGGAAAGCGGAGGGCTTTACATAAGCAATACGCAAGCAGCTTAAGCCCTAGTTATATATATAACTATAAAGAAAGGGTTACTAGAAGTAAATAAATCTTTTTCTTCTCTTTTGCTTTATAAATAATATTCTTATTTAAGTTACTAGCTTTATAGTTACATTCTAGCAAGATTATAATATATATTATTTATCCTTTTATTATTTACCCTAAAAACCATAATAAATATAATATAAAGGTTATACCTATAATAAACAGGATAATAATAAATATAATATAATATAATACTATAGCTAACCTAGCTAAGACTAGTGCTATATAGAAGCTACTATACCTTTAAAGTATAATAATAGCATAGGAAATAATAAATAAGAATATAGTAAGTAAATTTACTAAGCTAAAATAATAGCTATAAATAGTATTTACTTTAGCTATATCTTCTAATACTAATGCAGGCACTTTAGGCATAGGCAGATAGTAAGTAGCCTTAATAGAAATAAAACTAAAGAGAAAACCTATTAATATAAGTAACTCTTATAAGGAAAACCAGATTAAATATCTAGTATAAAAAAGCCTTTGAGCTTATAAACTTAAGGTAAATAGCGCCTTTATTAGGAATAATTAAGATAAATAGTATTTTATTTACTAATACTTATTAACTTAGGTTTAGGCTTAGGTTTTACCCTTCTTTAAAATAAGAGTATTTATTAATTATACTTTAAAGGAGTTCTTAATATATTTTAATATCTTATTTCTAAATCCTTATTAAGTAAAGTATACTACTATTAAACTAGATTAAGTTAAATAACAACCTAAAGAAAAATTTAATAATTTTTTTATCTACTTTAAGTAAAAGCTAGTTTTAGTAAGGGGATATTATTAGGCAAAATCTATTAAACTATTTAAACTATATATAGCTTTAAATAAGAAAATACAGAACTGCTATATAGAATATAATATTCCTTATATAAACTACTTTTAGGTAGTAAAGAGGTTATAAAGTATTACTCTTAATCTTAAATCTTATAAGATAAAAAAATACTTAAAGGCTTAATACTATATAATAACTAGATTCCCTTTAGCTATATCCTAGAATAAGGAAAGTAATATAAAAATAATAGGTATAAATATTATATTTTTCTTTAAGTAGTAAAAGATATATACTAAGTAGGTTTTAGTAGAGGAGATATAATTATATTATAATAATAAATAGTGCTTATACTACAGAGTTACTAAATATTAATTAAAGGCATACTACCTTCTCTCTATATATTCCCTAAAGACTAATATATATATAGTTAATATAACCATACCCTAGGTTAGGTTTAAAGTTAAAAATAACTTAAAAAAAAACAGCCCTTAAGCTTAAGGCTTAGTAAGAAGAAGGAAGATAAGAGTTAGCTACTATAATTACTATAAAAGGTATATAAATAAATAAAAAAGAAAATAAACTTTAATCCTTTTTTACTACTAGTTTTATTTAATAAAATAGCCTTTACTAATATATAAGTAAATAATAAGTATAATAACTATACTACTATAAGTAAATCTTTTATATAAAGTATAGGGTTTCTTATATTCTTATTAGCCTAACCTTAAACAATTTAAATAGCTATTTCTATTAAAAAGCAAGGCTAAAATAGCTATTACTAAGGCTTAATTATAATATCTAGGGTTACCTGGTTTACTGCTAATATAAATAGCTAGAGTTTTTAGTCTTAATATATATAATCCTAGGCCTTACCTAATTATATATCTTAGGAACCCTATAGTTAAAGTAATATAATATTATAATTTATATAGCCTAAGAGTTGCTTATAGTTTAGTTATTAGGAAACTTTTAAGTATAAGTAACATCTACTAGAAAGGTAATAACTCTAATAATTATAGTATTAGGCTTTATATATACTAAGATAGTATAATAAGTAGTAGTAAGAAAAGAAAAAGATATATAGTTTTTAACTACTAACTTATAAGATATAATTATAATACTTAATATTATTATATCTAAACCAGACCTAATTAAAATGCTTTTAAACCACCTACTAGAAGAGCTCTAGGATTTTAAAGACCTATTTAATAAGAAAAAGGTAAATATATTACTACTATATAAAGGGACTATAGATTATTATATTTATTTATAAAAAAACCCTAATAGTATAAACCTTAAGCTTTCTTAGGCTCCCTTATATAATATATCTTAGGAGTAGCTCTTAGAGATATAAAAGTAAATTATAAATCTTATAAATAAAGGTGAAATATAAGCTAGCTCTTTATTAGCTAGAGCTCTAGTTTTACTTATTAAGAAGGTAGGAGGGGGTTAGTAATTCTATGTAAACTATTAGGCGTTAAATAAAGTTATAGCTTAGAATAAGTACCCCCTTTTTTTAATTAAAAAAACCCTTTACTTTCTAGCTAGAGTAAGATACTTTACTAAGCTTAATATTTATATAGCCTTTTATAAGCTATAAATTACTAAAAGGAATAAGCAGTTAATAGTATTTTAAATATAATTTAGACTTTTTAAGTAGCTAGTTTACTTTTTTAGTTTAGTAAGAGTGCTTACTACTTTTTAATAATATATTAATAATACCTTAGGAAATATATTAGAAAACTTTATAATAGCCTATTTAGATAATATTCTTATTTATATTAAGGGCTTTAAGAAATACTATATAGTAAAAGTATAAGAGGTTTTATAATAACTAAAATACACTAGGCTATACTTAAATATTAATAAGTATATATTTATAGTTATAATGGTAAAGTACCTAGGTTTTATTATAAAAGCTAAAAAGGCTATTTACCTAGACCTAGAAAAGATTATAGCTATTTAGAATTAAAAGTCCCTTTAAATAGTTTATAGGGTATAAAGCTTTTTAAGCTTTATAAATTTTTATTAGGAGTTTATTAATAACTTTTTAAACCTTATAGGCCCTCTAACTAACCTTACTAAGAAGGCTACTAGGTTTTACTAGTTCTTAGAATATAAAAAGGTATTTTAGGCGCTTAAAGCTGCTTTTATTTTATCTTTAATTTTTATATAATAGGATTCTAACTTAAAGATATAAGTAAAGGCTAACTTCTCTAATAAGGCTATAAGTAAATACCTTTTTTAATATAATTTAAAGGGAGTATAAAGGCTAGTAGCATACTACTTAGCACAGCTAATAGCTATATAGTAGAATTATATAATTTATAATAAGGAGCTCTTTAGTATTATTTCCTATTTAAAGGCATAGTTAGCTAAGCTAAGGAGCATAGCCTAGCTATTTATAATCCTTATAAATTATAAGAATTTAAAGTATTTTACAGCCCCCTAGGAAATATTTAAAAAATAAGTAAGATAGGCAGAAATATTATCCCTTTTTAACTATTACTTATACTATTACCTAGGTATATAAGCAGGTTATTTAAATACTTTATTCTAATAAGACTAAGATTAAAGAAAAAAAGGATAGCTAGTAGGTTATATATTTTACCTAATTTAGAGAATATTAAAGATAGTTTAAGAGCTAGGAGCTAATACTATAAACCTAATTAGGGTATAAATAATAAGTAAATTAAAGGAAAGTAATAACTAAAATAAAGATAACCTAGATAATTTAAATATAATAGTAGGTTTTAATCTAGGTAAACTAAAGGAAGGTAGTAATTAAAATAAGAATAACCTAAATAATTTAAATATAATAATAGGCTTTAATCTAGAGGTTTTAAGTCCTCTCTTACTAGGCTTTAATTTATTTTAAGATAAATAGCTTTAGAATTTATAAAACTAAGGGGTTATTAAGGATAGTTTATATTAAATCTAACTAAAAGTAGTACTAATAGTAAAGCAAAAGTTTTTTATATTTATAAAAACCTAGTTATAAATAATAAACTATACTTTAAATATATAAGAAGTATTATAATTTTAGGGATAGCTTTAGGTACCTTATTATAAGCCTCTTACTACCTTACTTATATAATAGGTTTATAACTTACTTATATTAAGCTACTTAAGGTAAAATACTACCTTTTAAGTATTATATAGGGATTACTACTAGGATAGGATATTAAAGAATATAGTATAGTATATATAAAACTATTATTACTTTAGTAAACATAAGAACTAATAACTTTATTAGGGTTTATTAAAGCTTATACTAGCTATAGACTATTATTAGTTATAAATCTCTATAGATTTTATAATAAAGCTTTTAGTATATAATAAGGTATTACTATACTTTTTAATAGTTATTATAAACTATCTCTTAAAGTATATATAGCTAGAGGTAATAATAAGTATAATAGTTAAAGTATATATAAAATAGTTTAAATATTACTAATAGTATTTTTATAGATTCCCTTACTAGATTATTACTAATCATAGTTTAAATTAGCTTAGTTGCTTTTAAACTATACTTTATAATTAAGTAGGTATTAAGTAACTACTATTTATATCCTATTATCTATAAATAAACAGTAGTATAGAATAAGTAAATTAAAAGGTATAAATAGTTCTATAAGTAATTATTACTTTCTTATAGTATAACTAGGCTAACTATTTACTAGTATATTAAATAGTACTTAATAACTAGATCTTTATAGTAACTAGTATAAGTATAAACTAAGCACTAAAAGGCTTTAATATTAAACTAGTTTAGTATGTATTAAATAAGACTAAAAGTCTAACCTTACCTAAGGGAAAAGCTATATTATTTTTAAAATATATTTAAAAAAGAATAGTAATAATATAAGCTATAATTAACTTTATATAATAATATTAGCAGGATATAGTAAATATTTCTTAGTGCCTAGTAAAGCATTACTAAATAAAAGATTTTATATAGTTAAATCTTTATTATACAAAAATAAATCATTTTAGCTAAAAACTTAACTAAGTAAAGGTAAAATATAAAGTCTTAAATATACTAACTCTGCTTATTATTTATTTAAATATTCTATAGGGAATATACCTGATTTTTTATATAAACCTTATTAAGAGGGTAGCTTTTAATTTACTATTATTATAATAGCTAGCTAATTTTAAACTAGGCCTAATACTCCTGCTTTATAAAAATAATCTAAATTTAGCGGAATATAAGGTTAAGGAAATAGTAGTAATAAGAAATGCCTAAGAAAAGGGTAATTACTAGGATATATTAATTAAATAAGCAGGTTATATTTAGCTAATATAAGAACCCTTAGAAAGTTTTTTAAATATAATAGTACTAAAGCAGTATAAGGCATAATAAGGTAATATATATAGTAATAATAGGCCTAGGAAAAGTTATCTTAAGGGTAAGAAGGGGGCTATATAATAAATTTAAGCTTAAAGCTTAGATTTATATAGCTAGAAAGTAAAGGGCTTTATATAAGTAATATATAAGTAGCTTAGGCCCTAGTTATATATATAACTATAAAGGAAGGGTTACTAAAAGTAAATAGATCTTTTCCTTCTCTTTCTCTTTATAAATAATATTCTTATTTAAGTTACTAGCTCTGCAGTTACATCCTAGCGAGACCATAACAAATAACAATAATAATAGTATTAGTAATACGATCTTTTTAATATATTTTACTTTGCACCTTTTTTTATTATTGTTCTCTGCTCTCTTATAGAGCTTGTATTATAAGCTATATACCCTATAGCTTATAAGCAAGACCTTTGTTTGTTATACTTGCTTATATAAGTAAGAGCCTTCTAATACTGCTGTGGGATAGTATTAGGTATAATTAGGCATGCCTTCTTATATCTAGCTATACCTCACAATAATTGTTTAGTATTGTTTAGTATTGTTTAGTATTGTTTAGTATTGTTTAGTATTGTTTAGTATTGTTTAGTATTATTTAGTATTGTTTATTATATTTTCTTAGTTTACTTAAATATTATTATATACATTTTATAGTTTATAAATTAAAAGATATGTCATTAGCTTAAATTAAAGTAACTAAAAATAACATAGCTTTTTTAGCTATTATCTGCGGAAAGAGCGTTGTAATAATAACTCATTTTATGATTAGCCAGCACTTGGCTGCCAGGCAATCATGTTTCGAGCTTGACCGTCGTATCTAACTAGAAATTCTCGCGCAACATGTTCGAAGTTGTTCACACGAACGCACGACGATTAAACTCAACTCTCCCATAACGCTGAGAGCCAGTTTTTTTATTTCTTCCAGAAACATTCATGATACTTTCCTGTCATTGAATGCCCCGAATCCATCGGAGAATTAGATTGAACGTTGCATGATGTAACATAAATCCAATAAATCTAATGCCCTCTACTTGCTATCCTTTGCCCGATTTGGAAGAGATTTCTGAGACGTTGATTCTTTTGGCAGTTCCTTGGCGAATGGAATGAAGCCCGGGGTGCCAGGAAGATACTTGCGGAGAGGTTCGGGAACGCGAAGGCCCTGTAGTATTTCACACGTGTTTAGCATGCAACCATTCTAATGTAATTGACACGAACACGTACCTCTTCAGTTTGATAGTTCTCAAGAATGCAGCACAATGTCCTGGTAGTGGCGCAAAGGGTAGAGTTGAGACAGTGTATGTATTTCTTTTTAATATCAGTCTGGGTCTTCGTTCCGAACCGTATCTCAAGGGCGCGGGACTGGTAGTCAGTGCAGTTTGAGCAGGAGACGAGCTCTTTGTATTCTCCTTGAAAAGGGAACCAAGCTTCTAAATCAAACTTCTTGGAGGCAGCATTGTTCAATGCGCCAGACACAATTGACACAATCTGGTACGGTAGTTGTAGAGACTTGTAGAATTCCTCGGAGATAGCAATCATATCATCAAATGCTTCCCAGGACTTCTCCGGATTTGTTAGGAGAAATTGCTCGATCTGGAAATACTGTCAGTAGACGAGGGTGACGTGCAGCCTGAGTAAGGGGACGACGCGTCAACTATACCTTCTCAAATTGATGCACACGGTAAATGCCCCAGGCGTCTCGACCATGAGAGCCCGCTTCTCGTCGATAACAGGTGCTGTAGCCAGCATACCTGTAGAGCTGTCAGTCACATCGATGACGTTTGCGAAACCATGTCGAAATGTCATCTCACTTAATAGGAAGGTCCTTTGGGACAAGCCATTCATCAGCGTGGAAAGCTGAAATCGGCTGCTCTGACGTGGCAATTAGGTACTTGTCGTTCTTCGCGTCTCCGTCAATGACCTTGTACAGCTCCTCGTCGAATTGCTCTAGCTGGGCTGTTTTCCCCATGTAGTCCTTGAGCATGAACTGCGGTGTCTGTAAGGCGCTGTAACCTCGCTGGCTGAGGAACTCAAGACCATAATTGATTAGGGCCTGATTGAGAAACACACCCCATTGGCGCAAAAAGTAGCCCCGGTGGCCAACAACTTTTACCCCGCGGTCGGGATCATATCCATCGAGTCTGAGGAGGACTTCATGATGTGAAAGAACATTGTCGCGTTTTCCGACAGTCACACCTTCCGGGGCCCAGGTGCGTTCCACGACGTTGTTATCCTACATGCCAGTTAAGCATGTCAAACCCAAACTAACAGCGAAGACGTTTACTTTCACGAATAGAGACGGACCTCATTATTGCTCACAGGTACGGAATCGGCCACGTAGTTGCCCACGGTCTTGAGCTTAGACTTGAGCAGGGTTTCTTTTTCGGCGGCGGACTCGACAATTGCCTTCTTCTGCTTCTCAAGTTCGATCTTCTCCTTCAAGAGGTCATCGGCGTTTTCCTTTGCCTAGAGATAGAATTGGGCGTCAGCGAGCTTCACCCTATAATACAACGTGACTTGTTTATTCGCTCATTGACCTTCTTTTTGGCCCCGATCTGCTTCTGAACCTCGTTTATTTTCCCGCTAATCTGCGAAGCACTATAGTTGGCTGGTGTTGAAACCTTTAGTATTGCAAAGCGGCCGAGCATAAAGTATAAGGAGCAAATCGGTATGCTCACTCTTGCGGTGATCGTCGAAAAGGGCGATTATTTCATCAACGATCTCTACATTGGCAAACCGGCGGCGCTGGGACTCGCGAATCTTGTCGGGATTTCCACCGCGTTCGGTAATGAAGTCAACGACGTCGAGCATCGTGTCTCGGGTCCTTGCTCGTGGTCAATTTGGAAGAGCTGATGTATGGCAACACTGTTTCTGATGCAAGCTCAGTAATCTCCTGAACGCTGCCGTGTGCTATGGCTCTTTAAAGAACTTCGTAGACGAGTTATCTGAGTCATAAGCTATCAGCTAGGCGTTTTGCTTTATGAGGATGGTTTTTTAGGTGGGGGAAGAGGGGCATAGTCGGTATGTGCGTGTTTGGTCCACCTGTACCTGCAAAACACAAACCCATCCCTGTGCTGCGGGAGTGTCAGTCAATATTCGCGTGACAGGGATGCACATATCCTTCCAGTGTCCTTCAAGCCCAGTCAACCAGACCACAAACCAATCATAGATCATATTACACACTGCCTAATAGGTACTAAGTACATAGATCCAGACTTCCTTGGCATGTTTATGGTTGTGGTCATATTGTCCAGTTTTTCTTTCCTCCTTTATTTTTACTTCTTTTTTGAATGATATACATTACCTAATCCTGACTCCTAAGTATAAATCTCTTTATATTAAAGTACTTCAACTCTTCAACAGCATTAAGCTGTCCTTGCTTTTCAAAAGCTTATCCTTATAATCCCGTTAAAACACACACTAGGTATACGTCTTTTAAACATAAGTTTTGCAACCATTAAAGTATACGTAAAGAATGCGCCGTCATCAATTCTCAACACTATCCATCACCTCATAACATAGTTCTACATCAGAGAGCAGTTGCCCTTTGTTGGGACTTCTCCAGGACTCTGGGACTTCTCGATCTGGGCGATGAGAAGTTCAAAAGCACGTCGGACATTCTCATTATACCGCGCGCTAGCCTCGGTCCAGCCGCATTGAAATTTTTCTGAGAGCTTTCTGCCCTCCTCTGGGCTGACTTGGCGCTGTTCGGGTCGAAGATCACTCTTGTTTCCAACGATAACGATCGGTACAGTCTCGCTTCCCTATATTCTTTAGTTCAGAAACAAGCTTCTCCATAAGTAATTCAAATATGCCATAGCAAATATTGATGATAGATAATGAAGAAGATGAAGACGCTATGTGCTCACCAGGTGATTGAGGATCTTTTCCCTAATGACTTGAATCATCTCGAATGAAGGTAATGACGAGACCGAATATACGAGCATATAGCCGTGTATCCCAATAAAGTGTTTGGAGTTCAATATACTATATTCATCTTGACCGGCAGTGTCGACAATTTCGGTGGCATAGTCTTGTCCCTTGTATCGAATCGTCTTGCTAAAAGTATTCTCTATCGTCGGGTAGTAGCTATCCACAAAATGCCCATCGACGAATTGAACGGCAAGTGAAGACTTCCCTGGTTTATTCAGAATCTTCGCTTGCGACACATAGAGCGGGCTGATCACATACCCACGGATCGACTGCCAACGATGGCGACCTTTCTCTGCTTTGGCGCGGGCATTGTCCGCAATGGGAATTTTGTGACAGAAAAGATACAGGTCTAAGTTCCGCAGATAGCAGAGCTATCCTGAATGCAAAAGTAAATATCTGCTGAAATGCAGTCACAGGATCCAGCTGCTGTCGACGCGATGCTGTAAATATTCATTGGAGTCAATGATGTGGACGTCGATGCTCTCTGGAAGGTCTGTACTAGTGGCTGTTACTTCATCCACATTAATACATGTGTGTCTACTGGGGGATGGACTAGAAAGAGGTAGGTACTAAGTACCTAAAGGAAGTAGGTACTAGGTACTATCGCGTGCTACGCCTGCTTAGGATAATAGTTACAGACTATTATGAACTTATAAGCTATTATTAAATAGCTTAAAACTATTTTATAAAAACTTATAATAATTTTAAATAATTTTATTATTACTTTAAGTAAGCCTTATATATATAGAGCTTTATATATAGTGTTGTTAAGGTCTGGCCTAGTAGTATAATTACAGATTAGTAATAAAAATAATATTATGATTTATAAAAAGAAAAAGAAGAGAAAAAGCCTAACTAAAACTAAAAATATAACTTTATAGTTATATATATAGCTAGGGCCCATATTACTTATATATAGCTTATATAATATAGCTATTTTTTTATTTATAAAAATTTAAGCTTTTAGGTTAAATTTATTGTATAGCTTTTATTTTATACTTAAGGGAAAGCTTTATTTCTTTTTATTTTATCTTATATAAAATTTTAATATATATTAATTAATAGTAACTTAAAGGGAATTTTATATTTTTCTTAAAAACTTTTTTTACCTTTTATAAGAAGTGTAATAAATTTAAGCTATAAGCTCGGATCTTAATAGACAAAAGGGTAGCTATATTATATAATCTATATATAAGTAGCATAAGCCCTAATTATATATATATTTATAAAGTTATATTTTTAATCTTAATTAAGCTTTTTCTTTTTTTTTTCTTTTTATAAATAATAATATTGTTTTTATTATTAATTTATAATTATACTACGAAGCTAAACCATAATATTTATTATTTATTCTTATTAAATATAAAATAATATAATATAAATACTATATACTATTTACTAGAAAAAAATTATAAAAAATATTAATAATTATATTATAAAAATAAATATGCTTAATTTATAGTAACTGTATTAGTAAATATAGTATTTATAAGAAGTAATTAAGTAATAATAATAACTTTTCTTTAGTTATGTTATATTTATAGAAAATATTTAAATAAAAAATAAAGTAATATTAAAAAAAAAGTAATATTAGCTGTTGGAATCGCTCGTATAGAGGATGGAAGGGATACACTACATTAACCAGGAATTATAGGTTGTATACAAAATGCACACACCCTAATTAGCTGGATTATAGGTTATATAACCTAGGGCTATAACGTGGCTATAACACTATACCTCTGTATTATAGCCTGCTTCTCTTCCTTTTAAAATATATAATAAATTAAATTAGACTTTACCCCCCCCTTATATTTATACTATAGTATACCTATAACCTATGTATTACTAATACTAATTAGTAGTTACTAATAACTATAAATTTGCTAGGTTATATATAGAAAAGACTTGTCTAAATGCTTTTACTTATATAACTATAAGAAATTCTAACATTATACTAACTAAAGAATTATTTCTTTAATTATTAACTTTTACTACTTATTTATAATAATAAAAAGACTTAATTCTTATAAATCTTTTCCCTTATTATTAACTATTACTTATTTATAATTAAAACTAGATCTTTACCATTATTTACAGAGAATCAACCAATGCTAACCGCTTTAATTAGTACTAAATACAAAGCCTAACCTAAAACACCAAAATATCTTTAAGCTAAGGAAAAACAAATGATTTTAATAAATAGCTTTAAAAGAATATCTATAAAAGAGAACTTTTAAAGAGCACTCTACCTTAAAAACTTTATAAATACTATCTAATTCTATCCTAGAATTAGACTAAGTTAGTTAATAATATTAATATTAATATAGCTACTAAACAATAAATTAATAACCGTATTACATATACAATTAACTATTATATTCTTAATAAAGGAAAAGGTTATAACCTCCTTATTAACTTCTAATAAGATTATAAAAATTAAACTAAGGATACTTTTAATAAAAGCAATAATAACTGTTGGGAACGCTCAGGTTACAGGTATGCTGCAGCACAACCGTGGGGGGGGGGGTTCAATAATCAATTCATCTATATCTCTAAAAGAGGGGAAGAAGCAGGCTACAATGCGGAGGTGTAGTGTTGTGGCCACGGTACGGCCCCAGGTCACATGACCTGTGATCCAGCCAATCAAGGTGCGTTCATTCTGTATGTAACCTATAATTCCTGGTCAATGCGGTATATCCCTTCTATCATCCATACGAGCGATTCCGACACTCGCAAATTCTCTCTCTGTTGAAGAAGAAGAGGAATCGCTCCAAAAAATGCATAAAACGCCCTAAATAATCAGATATTAACAAACAAGTAATAAAGCGAAAAACATCCTTCAAATGAATAACTTTTATTGGTCCAGGCTAAATGGTTATGGAGGCAAAGAGTGTTAGTGGGGGGGGGGGGGGGGGCCAAAGAGTGTAATTCCCGCGTTCAATCCTACCAAATTGGGCGCTTATAATCGCGTTCGAATTTATTGAATTTAAGCTCTTTATCGGGCGCTTAATTTGTCATTGGATTTGGTAAGGAATTAGGACTTTTTCATTCTTCAGCGGCTCCGGCGGCGGCTCCTGCGGCAATTCTCGCGACAGGTCTTTTAACCCATCCTTCCACACGGATTCGGGCTTTATTCTTCGTCACAAAGGTCTTAAGAGCTTTATTCAGTGAAGCTTTTATCATCGCATCCGCAGGATTATCATTGCCATTAATCCAGCGTATCTCAGCCACTTCCCT
>AFQZ01000818.1:0-23790 GCA_000222935.2 Aciculosporium take MAFF-241224 | reverse complement strand
CCTAGTCCGGCTCTTCCTCCTCTATCCTATTGTTTCCGTTGCCTCTGGTCCCTTTCTCAGCCTTATCATTGCGTATCTGCCACGCCTTACCAAGCTCCTCCGCCAACCTATACTGCTAAAGTCGCCCAGTCAAAAGCACCCACTTCATGATATTTAGTGCTAGCTTCTTATTATTAAGCGCCGCCCTGAGTTCCCGCGGATCTCTCATTACGGGCACTGCCGGAATCGGTCTTAAATGGTTATATTCTAGGCATGACAGGATAAGGTGGTAGATATCCTCGTCTCCTCCCCAGTATTAGCATATTAGTGAAGTTACCTCGGGCACCTGTCTGTTATAGAGGAAGGCATTTAGCCCTATTTTTTCCGTTTAAAGCTGAACTAGGGCCGTAGATTCATGCTTGAGCAGGCTATTATAGAGCTTTGCTATCTTTTTTGTGCTCTTAAAGTTAGGTTCCTCGTCTGCTACTGTTACTTTTGCCCGTCCTCTTCTTACCCGAGCCTCATGCCTCTGCCGGATCCACCGTTTTTCCCACTCCCTCTCTAATTCCTGTCTGGCTATAAGGCTGCCAGGGAGGGGGGGGGGGGCGATCAGGAAACGCCTTATAGCAATTACATCGGCGGCCTCTTCCTCGGCGTTATAGCTACGATGCTATTAAATTACAGGCCTGCCGTATCTTCTTGCCTATGCTACTATCCTTAAGTCTTTAGTGGAATCGTTGTTTAACGTAATTGAGGTACAGATCCACCGGCAGCACTGCTGCTTCTGTCTCTAAGAGTGTTACTGGCGTTGCCTTATACGCCCCTATAACCCGCCTTAAGCATTCGTTCTATTCCCTTACAAATGCCTTTGCTACCCCCTGTGCTACCCCTTCTGGCTCGCTATGGGTGTGGTATATCCCAGCTTTATAGGCTATTGTGCTTTGTATTACCTGCGTATAAAGGGATCTCGCACACTCTAGTCGGCATCCCTACGTAAACGCAGCCAGCGCCGTGAGCGCTAATTTCTGCTGTGATAATTTAGTATTTACCTTCTTTATGTAGGTTGACCAACGAAGCTTCCGGTGAATCCAAACCCCTAGGAATCGCGCTGATTGTATCAGTTGTATTATTGCTCTGCTAAGTCGGATTGTCATTGTAATCGCCTGCCTTTTCCTTGTAAAGTGCATTAGCTTGCTCTTTCCTGGGTTGAACCTTAGCCCATACTCCTTTAACTACTCCTTACATATTCTCTAGGCTCTTTCTAGTTATACTTTTATCTCCTCTGCCGTTTTTCTATATACTATAATGTTTATATTATCCGAGAACCCTAACATTAACGTTAATTCTGCCGCCGCTAGTCTTTGATATAGTGGCATAATGTAGAGCAGGAAGAGGATAGGAGACGCCGGCGACCCTTGTGAAACCCCTGCAGTGACTTGGATTTCCTTAGTAATACGTCCGTTAAACGCTAATTGTGCTCTCCTTTCTGACGTAAAGCCCTGTGCCCATCTGGCCATCTACCCTAGCAGTCCTAACTCCTTTATAGTGCGGATTAATCGTTTATGGCTAATAGTGTCGAACGCCCCGGTAATATCCAGCTATAGTAATGATGCTATCCCCTGGTGATGCTACGCTGTTCTCACGACCTCTTTTAGCATGCTTAGTGCTATCTCTGTTAATCTGCTAGCCCTGTTGCCCATTTGCATGTCCGGCAGTATATGGCCTTCCTTTGCCGTAATAGTGATCCTCCTTATAATAGCTCCCTTAATCACTTTACCTATTGTGTTTAACAGTAATATCGGCCTCCACCCCCCCGGTCTGCCTAACTCCTTAGGGGACTTCCTAGGTTTGTGTAGAACTACCACCTTTGCTCGTCGGAAGGAGGCCGGATGATATCCTAAGCCGTAGCAAGCATTTGCAAGGCGTGTTAAACACAATATTAGGGCCGCTCTGCATAGCTTAAGGAAACCCGTTGGCAGCTCGTCTGGTCCTGGGGCTTTCCAACTTGCCGTATTCTTTATAACCTCTTTAATTTCCTCCTCTATAAACACGGGAACTGCCTGATCGTTGTTACAGTATCTTGTCCCCTCCTCTGCCTCCGGACCTAGAGCCCTAGCTGTGGATGGAGGGAAGAACCTCTCTGCAAATGCCCTTGCCTTGCCCTTGTGTGTAACCTTTACTATCTCCTCCCTGCTGTCGTTTCCTGGCCGGGTTAGTAGTGGGACCTGTTGCCTTTTAGGAGGAAGTCTACTTTATAGCCGGGCCTAACGCTCCAGGGTCTAAAGACTCCCTTTGGACCTGGATAACTTACTAACTGCCTGTCGCTAGCTACTTCTCTTCTCCTTTAAGATAACACGATCCTGTTTTTTTATAGCTTCCGTTAAGGCCTGCCATGCTTCCTGCGTCTGTTGTTGCTGCCACTGCCTATTAGCACGTCTTGCCTCTACTATCGCGTCCCTTACCCTTTTATTCTACTAAGGCTGTGGTTTGCTATGCCCTTGAGGTTGCTTAGGTGCTGCTGTATTGGCTATCTCTGTGAGCTGTTAGGTAAGCCACTGCGCATAGTCATTGATTTCTTGCCGGTTACACAGCAGAAGCTCTAACCCCTTCTTTCTAAGCCTGTTTAAAGCCTCTGCCATAATAAGGTTCTCGTCCGCTGTCCTCTAACCCCGGACCAACCCTGGGCTGTTGCTTAATTCCTTGTTTGTCCTGATGCTAATAAGCTGGGGCATATGGTCAGATCCGGCGATTTCTACTGGCCCGATGAATTCGACACTAACGTCGTGGGTGGTCCATGCATGGTTAATAGTGCTGTCCCTGCTGCCATGTTCTCTCCTTATTACTTCCCTAAACGGCATAGCTAGGCCGAGTTGCCACCTCGTTATGAATTCTAATATCTTATTATGCCCCGGAGATGTTCGGCCGAATCTGTCCCACAAGGGGTGATGTTAGTTAAAGTCCCCTACAAACACACTCCGGCCCTTTGCCTAGGTATCGGTAAAGTGTTATAAAGGCATCTGCCACCCCCTTTCATAAGCCGGGGAATATATATTATACACCTCTACTCTACATAGCTTGACACTGCACTAATCCTCCCCCCTCCCTGTAGTCTAAAGCCCTGCCTCGACCTTCTGGTGTATATAAATCGCTGTTCTTCCACTGTATGTTGCTAACGTATAGTGCCCCCGAGATGGATTCGGCGGTATACTGTTATAGCCTCCTGGTTCCTGGATAGCTATCACCTTAGGGCTAACGTCATGCCCTAACGCCAGATGTACTAGATTGCTTTTCTTCTGTGTATTCTAGTATATGACCTTAATTATGTACTCTATTGTGTGCTTTGGAGCACCCTGGTTGGGCTGGCTCCGGTATTGTTCTGCTCTCTTATTGGTTATAGGAAGGCTAGTATTGTGCCTTCCTCTGCCAGTCTCTGCCGTCCTGATTGTAGTTTATATGTTCGTCTTGTAGAAAGGCCCCTTGGTTGTATGCTCCTTCCTCTTAGCTGCCTTTCTGTTAATCCCCTGGTCTTTTCTCTATAATGACCCTTGCCTGTAGTAGCTGTCACGGCCTCTGACTGATGGTCGCAGAAGAACAGCGGCCTTGTAGCGTAAGCCTCCCGGGCCTGTTGCCACCTATTATTGCTTACTGAGCATAGCCGAGACCATGCTAGATATGCCCCTGCGCAATTTGGGTATCTCTCCTGTACCTCGCCTGTTAACGTCGGGCAAGTCCTCTCTCCCTTAGGGTGTTTTTTAGCAGCATACCTGCTGTATCTTGCTTTCTCCTTGCAGTGCCTGGTAATGTGTCTAATCTTATAGTAATTATAATATTGCTTTGGGTGGACCATCTCGTTGTATGGCTTGGCGTTGAAAATCTCTGCTTAGTATACTATTCCCCTATGGCATAGGCGGTTTGCTGCCTTAGTGCTCTCAACGCTAACCACTAGTGGTGCCCTTGTTGCTGTTCCCTTTGGCTTCCGCACTGTTATCTTCGCCATGTTTAGACCATTCTCCTTTTCAATGTTTTTCCTTATATCCTCGATCGCAACGTGGTTTGTTAATTGTGTTGGGAATCCCTTAATAATCACACTGAACATCTTCCTGTTTACTTCCGCCGTAGGTCCAAAGGCAACTCTCACCTAGGCCGTGTTTTCCTTCTATTTCCTCCCTGCCTTAGTAAACGTAATAACTGTGTCTCCACTCTGCAGCCTGCGTGCTGCTATTGCCTCCTCCACGCTAATAGCGCTGTTTACTGCCTTTATAATCTCTCCTGGCAATCTGTTCCTAACTGCCTTGCTAATGGTGTTTCCCTTTACTATTGCTTCCTGGTGATGGCGGGCTGGTATTGCCATACCCTCCGTTTAGGCTAAAGGTATCGTCATATTCTGCCCTGTGACTCCGCGAGCTGTAACAGTTGCCCAAGTCCCCCTAACCATCGATCCAGTCCTAGGGACGGCCTCTATCGCCTCCTTAACCGCCTTCTTAACCGTGGTTTTAACTTTACTGTTAACTGCTTTTATAATCGACGCCTGTAGATCTCCTGTGCCAGTCTTTGCTTAGGCTATCTCCCCTCCTGTATCTATAGCAACTTGCGTAAAGGTCCTGATAGAAGCCTATACTTCTGTTATTTCTGCCTTTGGGATAACTTTTATTATTAACTCCTTTAGTAATTTTATTTTATTCTTTAGTTTTTCCTGTACTGCTATTACTTTGGGATTCTCTCCTTAATATTGTATTTCTTCCTGGGTAGTGCCTTGTCCTTCGTCGGTTGTGGATCTACACGAAAATTCGTTAATTATTGCACCCCTTGTGCCGCTTACTCCCCTTGCGTGATGCGCCATCGCTAGGGGGGGTATTTGACGATAAGGAATCTAATTCTGTGCTTCTTTTTCGTTTTAGGCGTGATACCGCGTCGTGTCCGCGGTGTTGGTCCTTTCCTAATTTTCTCTTTTTTAAGTCTTTAGTAGAATTGTTATTTAATGTAATTAAGGTATAGATCTACCGGCGGCACTGCTGCTTCTGTCTCTAAGAGTGTTACTAGCGTCGCCTTATACACCCCTGTAACCCGCCTTAAGCATTCGTTCTGTTCCCTTATAAATGCCTTTGCTACCCCCCGTGCTACCCCTTCTGGCTTGCTGCGGGTGTGGTATATCCCAGCTTTATAGGCTATTATGCTTTGTATTACCTGCATATAAAGGGATCTTACACACTTTAGTCGGCATTCCCACGTAAACGCAGCCAGCGCTGTGAGTGCTAATTTCTGCCGTGACAATTTAGCATTCACCTTCTCTATATAGGTTAACCAACGAAGCTTCTAGTGAATCCAAACCCCTAGGAATCACGCTGATTGTATCGGTTGTATTATTGCTCTACCAAGTCAGATTGTCGTTATAATCGCCTGCCTCTTCCTTATAAAGTGCATTAGCTTGCTCTTTCCTGGGTTAAACCTTAGCCCATACTCCTTTAACCACTCCTTACATATTCTCCAGGCTCTTTCTAGTTATACTTTTGTCTCCTCTGCTGTTTTTCTATATACTATAATGTTTGTATCATCCGAGAACCCTAACGTTAACATTAATTCCGCCGCTGCTAGTCTTTAATATAGTAGCATAATGTAGAGTAGGAAGAGGATAGGAGACGCTGGCGACCCTTGCGGAACCCCTGTAGTAACTTAGATTTCCTTAGTAATACGTCCGTTAAATGCTAATTATGCTCTCCTTTCTAATGTAAAGCCCTGTGCCTATCTGGCTATCTACCCTGGCAGTCCTAACTCCTTTATAGTGCGAATTAATTGTTTATAGCTAATGGTGTTAAACGCTCTAGTGATATCTAGCTGTAGTAATAATGCTATTCCCTGGTAATGCCACGCCGTTCTTATAACCTCTTTTAGTATACTTAGTGCTATCTCTATTAATCTGCCAGCCTTGTTGCCTATCTGTATATCTGGTAGTATATAGCCTTCCTCTGCTGTAATAGTAATCCTCCTTGTAATAGCTCCCTTAATCACTTTGCCTATTGTGTTTAATAGCGATATTGGCCTCTACCCCCCTGGTCTGCCTAACTCCTTAGAGGACTTCCTAGGTTTACATAGAACTACTACCTTCGCTCGTTAGAAGGAGGCCGGATGATATCCTAAGCTGTAGTAAGCATTTATAAGGCGTATTAAACACGATATTAGGGCCGCTCTGCATAGCTTAAGGAAACCCGTTGGCAGCTTGTCCGGTCCTAGGGCTTTCTAACTTACTATATTTTTTATAACCTTTTTAATTTCCTCCTTTGTAAACACAGGAACTGCCTAATCATTGTCATAGTATCTTGTCCCCTCCTCTGCCTCCGGACCTAAAGCCCTAGCTGTGGATGGAGGGAAGAACCTCTCTGTAAATGCCCTTGCCTTGCCCTTGTATGTAACCTTTACTATCTCCTCCCTGCCGTCGTCTCCTGGCTGGGTTAGTGGTGGGACCTGTTGCCTTTTAGGAGGAAGTCCACTCTATAGCCGGGCCTAACGCTCTAGGGTCTAAAGACTCCCTTTGGACCTAGATAACTTGCTAACTGCCTGTTGCCAGCTACTTCTCTTCTCCTTTAAGATAATATAATCCTGTTTTTTTATAGCTTCTGTTAAGGCCTGCTATGCTTCCTGCGTCCGTTGTTGCTGCCACTGCTTATTAGCACGTCTTACCTCTGCTATTGCGTCCCTTACCCTTTTATTTCACTAAGGCTGTGGTTTACTGCGCCCTTAAGGTTGCTTGGGTGCTGCTGTATTAGCTATCTCCGTGAGCTGTTAGGTAAGCTACTGCGCATAGTCATCGATTTCTTGCCGGTTATACAGCGGAAGCTCTAACCCCTTCTTTCTAAGCCTGTTTAAAGCCTCTGCTATAATAAGGTTCTCGTCCGCTATCCTCTAACCCCGGACTAACCCTAGGCTGTTGCTTAATTCCTTGTTTATCCTAATACTAATAAGCTGGGGCACATGGTCAGATCTGGCAATTTCCACTAGCCTGATGAATTCGACACTAACGTCGTGGGTGGTTTATACATGGTTGATAGTGCTGTCCCTGCTGCCATGTTCTCTCCTTATTACTTCCCTAAACGGCGTAGCTAGGCTGAGTTACTACCTTATTATGAATTCTAATATCTTATTATGCCCCAGAGATGTTCGGCCGAATCTGTCCTATAAGGGGTGATGTTGGTTGAAGTCCCCTATAAACACACTCTAGCCCTTTGCCTGGGTATTAGCAAAGTGTTATAGAGGCGTCTGCCACCCCCTTTTATAAGCCGGGGAATATATGTTATACACCTCTACTCTATATAGCTTAACACTATACTAATCCTCCCCCCTCCCTATAGTCCAAAGCCCTGCCTTGACCTTCTAGTGTATATAAATCGCCGTTCTTCCACTATATATTGCTAACGTATAATGCCCCTAAGATAGATTTAGCAGTATACTGTTATAGCCTCCTGGTTCCTAGATGGCTATTACCTCAGGGCTAACGTTATGCCCTAACGCTAGATGTACTAGATTACTTTTCTTCTGTGTATTCCAGTACATGACCTTAATTATGTACTCTATTATATGCTTCGGAGCACTTTGGTTGGGCTGGCTCCGGTATTGTTCTGCTCTCTTGTCGGTTGTAGGAAGGCCAGCATTGTGCCTTTCTCTGCCGGTCTCTGCCGTCCTAATCATAGTTTATATGTTTATCTTGTAAAAAGGCCCCTTAGTTGTATACTCCTTCCTCTTAGCTGCCTTTCTGTTAATCCCCCGGTCTTTTCTTTATAATAACCCTTGCCTGTAGTAGCTATCACGGCCTCTGACCAATGGTCGCGGAAGAACAGCGGCCTTATAGCGTAAGCCTCCCGGGCCTGTTGCCACCTATTATTACTTACTAAGCATAGCTAAGACCATGCTAGATATACCCCTATATAATTTAGGCATCTCTCCTGTACCTTGCCTGTTAACGTTAGGTAAGTCCTCTCTCCCTTAGGGTGTTTTCTAGTAGCATACCTGCCGCATCTTGCTTCCTCCTTACAGTGCCTAGCAATATATCTAATCTTATAGTAATTATAATATTGCTTTAGGTGGACTATCTTGTTGTATAGCTTGGCGTTAAAAATCTCTGCTTAGTATACTATTCCCCTATGGCATAGGCGGTTTACTACCTTGGTGCCCTTAACGCTAACCACTAGTGGTGCCCTTATTACTATTCCCTTTAGCTTCCGCACTATTATCTTTGCCATGTTTAGACCATTCTCCTTTTTAATGTTTTTCCTTATATCCTCGATTGCAACGTGGTTCGTTAATTGTATTGGGAATCCCTTGATAATTACACTAAACATCTTCCTGTTTACTTCCACCGTAGGTCCAAAGGCAACTCTTACCTAGGCCGTGTTTTCCTTCTATTTCCTCCCTGCCTTAGTAAACATAATAACTATGTCTCTACTCTGTAGTCTGCGTGCTGCTATTGCCTCCTTTACGCTAATAGTGCTGTTTACTGCCTTTACAATCTCTCCTGGCAATCTGTTCTTAACTGCCTTACTAATGGTATTTCCCTTTATTATTACTTCCTAGTGATAGCGGGCTGGTATTGCTATACCCTTTATTTAGGCTAAAGGTATTGTCATATTCTGCCCTGTAACTCTACAAGCTGTAACAGTTGCCTAAGTCCCCCTAACCATTGATCTAGTCCTAGGGACGGCCTCTATTGCCTCCTTAACCGCCTTCTTAACCGTGGTTTTAACTTTACTGTTAACCGCTTTTATAATTAATGCCTGTAGATCTCCTGTGCTAGTCTTTGCTTAGGCTATCTCCCCTCCTGTATTTATAGTAACTTACGTAAAGGTCCTAATAAAAGCCTATACTTTTGTTATTTCTGCCTTTAGGATAACTTTTATTATTAACTCCTTTAGTAATTTTATTTTATTCTTTAGTTTTTCCTATACTACTATTACTCTAGGATTCTCTTCTTAATATTACATTTCTTCCTAGGTGGTACCTTGTCCTTCGTTGGTTGTAGATCTACGCGAAAATTTGTTAATTATTACACCCCTTGCGCTGCTTACTCCCCTTGTGCGATATACTATTACTAGGGGGGGTATTCGATAATAAGGAATCCAATTCCGTGCTTCTTTTTCGTTTTAGGCGTGATACCGCGTCGTGTCCGCAGTGTTGGTCCGCCAGATGTTATTATACAGCAGGCCTGTAATTTATAAATATTATATACCTTTACTTTATATAGCTTAATACTATACTAATCCTCCCTCCTCCCTATAGTTTAAAGTCCTGTCTTAACCTTTTAATATATATAAATTGCTATTCTTCTGCTATATATTACTAATATATAGTGCCCTTAAGATAGATTTAGTAGTATATTATTATAACCTTCTGGTTCCTAAATAGCTATTACCTTAGGGCTAACGTTATGCCCTAATACTAAATATACTAAATTGCTTTTCTTCTGTGTATTCTAGTATATAACCTTAATTATATACTTTATTATATGCTTTAGAGCACCCTAGTTAGGCTGGCTCTAGTATTGTTTTGCCCTCTTATTAGTTATAAGAAGGCTAGTATTATGCCTTCCTCTGCTAGTCTCTATCGTCCTAATTATAGCTTATAGGTTTATCTTGTAAAAGGGCCTCTTAGTTATATGCTCCTTCCTCTTAGCTGTCTCTCTGTTAGTCCCCTAGTCTTTTCTCTATAATAACCCTTATCTGTAGTAGCTATTATAACCTCTGGCTAATGGCCGCAGAAGAACAGCAGCCTTATAGCATAAGCCTCCCTAGCCTGCTGCTATTTATTATTACTTACTAAGCATAGCTAAGACTATGCTAGATATGCCCCTGTATAATTTAGGCATTTCTCCTATACCTTACCTATTAATGTTAGGTAAGTCCTCTCTCCCTTAGGGTATTTTCTAGTAGTATATCTACTATATCTTACTTTCTCCTTATAGTACCTAGTAATATACCTAATCTTATAGTAGTTATAATATTGCTTTAGGTGGATTATCTTATTATATAGCTTAGTATTAAAAATCTCTGCTTAGTATACTATTCCCCTATAGTATAAGCGGTTTACTACCTTAGTTCCCTTAATACTAACCACTAGTAGTGCCTTTATTGCTATTCCCTTTAGCTTTTATACTATTATCTTTACTATATTTAAACTATTTTCCTTTTTAATGTTCTTCCTTATATCCTTAATTGCAATATAGTTTGTTAATTATATTAGAAATCCCTTAATAATTACACTAAACATCTTCCTATTTACTTCCGCCTTAGGTCTAAAGGTAACTCTTACTTAGGCTGTGTTTTCCTTTTATTTCCTCCTTACTTTAGTAAATATAATAACTATGTTTTTACTCTATAGTTAGCATGCTACTACTACCTCCTTTATACTAATAGAACTGTTTACAACCTTTATAATCTCCCCTAGCAATCTATTCCTAACTGCCTTACTAATAGTATTTCCCTTTACTATTACTTTCTAGTAATAGCAGGCTAGTATTACTATACCCTCTGTTTAGGCTAAAGGGATTATTATATTCTGCCTTATAACTTTATAAGCTATAATAGTTACCTAAGTCCCCCTAACTACTAATTTAGTTTTAAAAATAGCCTTTATTACCTTTTTAACTGCCTTCTTAACTATAGTTTTTACCTTACTATTAACTGCCTTTATAATTAAAGCCTGTAGGCCTCTTATGCTAGTTTTTATTTAAGCTATCTTCCCTCTTATATTTATAGTAATTTATATAATAGTTCTAATAAAAGCTTATACTTTTATTATTTCTACCTTTAGAATAACTTTTATTATTAATTCCTTTAGTAATTTCATTTTATTCTTTAGTTTTTTCTATATTATTATTACTTTAGGATTTTCTCTTTAAAGCTATATTTCTTCCTAGGTAATGCCCTGTCCTTTATTAGTTATAGATCTATATAAAAATTTATTAATTATTATGCCCCTTATACTGCTTACTTCCCTTATATAATATACTATTACTAGGGAGGGTAATTAATAATAAGGAATCTAATTCTATGCTTCTTTTCCGTTTTAGGCGTAATACCGCATCGTATCCGCGGTGTTTTTAGCCCTAGTATTCTTCGTGGATATTAATTAAGGGGGGAGGATTAGTATAATATTAAGCTATATAAAGTAAAGGTATATAATATCTATTCCCTAGCTTATAAAAGGAAGTAGTAGATACCTTTATAATACTTTATTAATACCTAGGCAAAGAGCTAGAGTGTATTTATAGAGGACTTTAACTAATACCACCCCTTATAAAATAGATTTAGCCAAACCTCTTAGGGGCATAATAAGATATTAGAATTCATAACAAGGTAGCAACTTAGCCTAGCTATGCTATTTAGGAAAGTAATAAGAAGAAAACATAGCAGTAGGAATAGTACTATTAACCATATATAAACTACTTATAACATTAGTATTAAATTTATTAGGCTAGTAGGAATCGCCAGATCTAACCATATACCTTAGCTTATTAGCATTAAAATAAATAAGGAATTAAGCAACAGCCTAGGGTTAGTCTGGGGTTAGAGAATAGTAAATAAAAACCTTATTATAGCAAAGGCTTTAAACAGACTTAGAAAGAAGGGATTAAAGCTCCTACTATATAACCAGTAGGAAATTAATAACTATATATAATAGCTTACCTAATAGCTTACAGAAATAGCTAATATAGTACTACTTAAACAACCTTAAGGACATAGTAAACCATAGCCTTAATAGAATAAAAGGGTAAAAGATATAATAATAAAGGCAAGATATGCTAATAGGCAGTAGTAGTAATAACAGATACAGGAATTATAGCAGGCCTTAACAGAAGTAATAAAAAAACAGAATTATATTATTTTAAAGGAAAAGAGAAGTAGTTAGCAATAGGTAGTTAGTAAGTTATTTAGGTTAAAAGGGAGCCTCTAAACCCTAGAGCGCTAGGCCTGGCTATAAAGTAGACTTTCTCCTAAGATATAACAGGTCCTACTACTAACTTAGCTAGGGGATAATAGTAGGAAGGAGATAGTAAAGGTTATATACAAGGGTAAGGCAAAGGCATTTACAGAGAGGTTTTTCCTTTATCCGCGGCTAGGGTTTTAGGTCTAGAGACAAAGGCGGAAATAAGACACTATAGTAATAATTAGGTAGTTCCTATGTTTATAGAGGAGGAAATTAAAGAAGTTATAAAGAATATAGTAAGTTAAAAAGCCCTAGGGCCGGATAAGCTGCTAATGGGTTTCCTTAAGCTATATAAAGCAACCCTAGTATTATGTTTAACATGCCTTATAAATACATGCTATGGTTTAAAATACTATCTAGCCTTTTTCTAGCAAGCAAAGGTAATAGTTTTATATAAACCTAGGAAAACCCCTAAGGAGTTAGGTAAACCGGGGGGGTAAAGGCTAATATTATTATTAAATACGCTAGGAAAAGTAATTAAGAGAGCTATTATAAGGAGGATTATTACTATAGTAGAGAAAGGCTATATATTACTAGATATATAAATAGGTAATAAAGCTAGCAGGTTAATAGAGTTAGTACTAAGTATGCTAAAAAAGGTTATAAAAACGGCATGGTATTACTAAGGGATAGCATTATTATTATAGCTAGATATTACTAGGGCGTTTAATACTATTAGCTATAAATAGCTAATCCGCACTATAAAAGAGTTAGAACTACTAGGGTAGATAGCCAGATAGGTACAGGCCTTTATATTAAAAAGAAGAGTATAACTAGCATTTAATAGGCATATTACTAAGGAAATCTAAGTTACTATAGGGGTTTTATAAGGGTTACTAGCGTCTCCTATTCTCTTCTTGCTTTATATTATACTACTATATTAAAGACTACTAGTAGCGGAATTAATATTAATATTAGGGTTCTTAGATAATATAAATAGTATAATATATAGAAAAATAGTAAAGAAGACTAAAGTATAACTAAAAAAAGCTTAAAAGATATATAAGAAGTAGTTAAAGGAGTATAAGCTAAGGTTTAACCTAGGAAAGAGCAAGCTATTATACTTTATAAGAAAAAGGTAGGCAATTATAATAACAATCTGACTTAGAAGAATAATAATATAACTAATATAATTAGTGTAATTCCTAGGGGTTTGGATTTACTAGAAGCTTTATTAGTTAACCTATATAAAGAAGGTAAATACTAAATTATTATAGTAGAGGTTAGTAGGGCAATTGAAAATGCTTTAAATTTCTATATTTTTATGTATTTTACAGCTGTTGTTAGATGAAAGGGAGAGCTTTACAATAACAACAAAAACACCGCGGATACGACGCAGTATTACGCCTAAAACAAAAAAGAAGCATAGAATCGGATTTCTTATTATTAATTACCCCCTTTAGTAATAGTATATTATATAAGGAAAGTAAGCAGCATAAGGGGTATAATAATTAATAAATTTTTATATAAATCTGCAACTAATAAAGAATAAGGCACCACCTAGGAAGAAATATAGTATTAAGGAGAGAATCCTAGAGTAATAATAGTATAGGAAAAACTAAAGAATAAAATAAAATTACTAAAGGAATTAATAATAAAAGTTATTTTAAAGGTAAAAATAATAAAAGTATAAGCTTTTATTAGAACTATTATATAAATTGCTATAAATATAAAAAGAAAGATAGCCTAAATAAGAACTAGTATAGGAGGCTTATAAGCTTTAATTATAAAAGCAGTTAATAGTAAGGTAGAAACTATAGTTAAGAAGGTAGTTAAGGAGGTAATAAAGGCTATTCCTAGGACTAGATCAGCAGTTAGGGGGACTTAGGCAACTATTATAGCTTATAAAGCTATAGAGCAGAATATAACAATCCCTTTAGCCTAAACGAAAGGTATAGCAATACTAGCCCGCTATTACTAGGAAGTAATAGTAAAGGAAAACACTATTAGTAAGGCAGTTAGGAACAGATTACTAGGGGAGATTATAAAGGCAGTAAACAGTGCTATTAGCATAGACAAAGCAGTAGCAGCATATTAACTATAAAGCAAAGACATAGTTATTATGTTTACTAAAGCAGGGAAGAAATAAAAGAAAAACACAGCCTAGGTAAGAGTTGCCTTTAGACCTAAGATAGAAGTAAACAGGAAGATGTTTAGTGTAATTATTAAAGGATTCCTAATATAATTAAGAAACTATATTATAACTAAGGATATAAGGAAGAATATTAAAAAGAAAAATAGTTTAAATATAGTAAAGATAATAGTATAGAAGCTAAGGGAAATAGCAATAAGGGTACTACTAGTAGTTAGTATTAAGGGCACTAAGGTAGCAAACCGCCTATGCCATAGGGGAATAATATACTAAGCAGAGATTTTTAATGCTAAGCTATATAATAAAATAATCCACTTAAAGCAATATTATAACTACTATAAGATTAGGCATATTACTAGGCACTATAAGAAGGAAGCAAGATACAGCAGGTATGCTACTAGAAAACATCCTAAAGGAAAGAGAACTTGCCTAATATTAATAAGTAAGGTATAGGAGAGATGCCTAAATTATACAGGGGCATATCTAGCATAGTCTTAGCTATACTTAGTAAGCAATAATAGATAGTAGTAGGCTAGGGAGGCTTATGCTATAAGGCTGCTATTCTTCTGCAGCCATTGGTTAGAGGTTATAACAGCTACTATAGGCAAGGGTTATTATAAAAAAAAGACTAGGGGACTAACAGAGAGGCAGCTAAGAGGAAGGAGCATATAACTAAGGGGCCTTTCTATAAGATAAACCTATAAGCTATAATTAGGATAACAGAGACTAGTAGAGAAAGGCATAATACTAGCCTTTTTATAACTAACTAGAGAGCAAAATAATACTAGAGCTAGCCTAACCAGGGTACTCTAAAGCACATAATAGAGTATATAATAAAGGTTATATACTAGAATACATAAAAGAAAAGCAATTTAGTACATCTAGCATTAGGGCATAGTATTAGCCCTAAGGTAATAGCTATCTAGAAACCAGGAGGTTATAATAGTATACTGCTAAATCTATCTCAGGGGCACTATATATTAGTAATATATAGCAGAAGAATAGTAATTTATATATATTAAAAGATTAAGACAGGACTTTAGACTATAGGAAAGGGAGAGAATTAGTATAGTATTAAGCTATATAGAGTAGAGGTATATAACATCTATTCCCTAGCTTATAAAAGGGAGTAGTAGATGCCTTTATAACACTTTACTAATACCTAGGTAAAGGGCCGGAGTATAGTTATAAGGGACTTTAACTAATACCACCCCTTATAGAACATATTTAGCTAAACCTCTTAAGAGCATAATAAGATATTAGAATTCATAACAAGGTAGCAACTTAGCCTAGCTATGCTATTTAGGAAAGTAATAAGAAGAGAACATAGCAGTAGGGATAGCACTATTAACCATATATAGACTACTTATAACGTTAGTATTAAATTTATTAGGCTAGTAGAAATCACTAGATTTAACCATATACCTTAGCTTATTAGCATTAGGACAAGTAAGGAATTAAGTGACAGCCTAGGGTTAGTCTAGGGTTAGAGGATAGCAGATAAGAACCTTATTATAGCAGAGGCTTTAAACAGGCTTAAAAAGGAGGGGTTAGAGCTCCTGCTATATAACTAGTAGGAAATTAATAACTATACGTAATAGCTTACCTAACAGCTTACAGAGATAGCTAATATAGCAGCACTTAAATAACCTTAAAGGCACAGTAAACCACAGCCTTAGTAGAATAAAAGGGTAAAGAATATAATAGTAAAGGCAAGACATGCTAATAGGCAGTAGCAGTAATAACAAATGCAGAAATCGTAGTAGGCCCTAATAAAAGCTATAGAAAAACAGAATTATATTATCTTAAAGGAGAAGAGAAGCAATTAGTAACAGGCAGTTAGCAAGTTATCTAGGTCTAAAGGGAGCCTTTAGACCCTAAAGTGCTAGGCCTAGCTATAGAGTAGACTTCCTCCTAAGATGTAATAGGTCCTACTACTAACTTAGCTAGGAGATAACGGTAGGGAGGAGATAGTAGAGGTTATATACAAGGGTAAGGCAAAGGCATTTATAGAGAGGTTCTTTCCTTTATCTGTAGCTAGGGCTTTAGGTCTAGAGATAGAGGCAGAGATAAGATATTATAGTAATAATTAGGTAGTTCCTGTGTTTATAAAGGAGGAAATTAGAGAAGTCATAAAGAATATGGTAAGTTAAAAAGCCCTAGGGCCAGATAAGCTGCTAATGGGTTTTCTTAAACTATATAGAGAAGCCCTAATATTGTGTTTAACATGCCTTATAAATACATACTATGGTTTAGGACACTATCCGGCCTCCTTTTAGCGAGTAAAGGTAGTAGTTCTATATAAACCTAGGAAAACCCTTAAGGAGTTAGGCAGACTAGGGGGGTAGAGGCTAATATTACTATTAAACATAATAAGAAAAGTAATTAAAGGAGCTATTATAAGGAGAATTACTACTATAGTAAAGAAAGGCTATATATTACCAGATATACAAATAGGTAATAAAGCTAGTAGGTTAATAAAGATAGCACTAAGCATGCTAAAAGAGGTTATAAGGACGGTATAGCATTACTAGGGGATAGCATTATTACTACAGCTAGATATTACCAGGGCATTTAATACTATTAGCTATAAACAATTAATCTACACTATAAAGGAGTTAGGACTGCTAGGGTAGATAGCCAGATAGGCACAGGGCTTTATGTTAAAAAGAAGAGCATAATTAGCATTTAACGGATATATTACTAAGGAAATCCAAGTTACTGCAGGGGTTTTATAAGGGTTACTAGCATCTTCTATCCTCTTTCTGCTTTATATTATACTATTATATTAAAGACTAGTAGTAGTAGATTTAATATTAACATTAGGGCTCTTAGATAATATAAACATTATAGTATATAGAAAAACAGTAAAAAAAACTAAAGTATAACTAGAAAGAGCTTAAAGAATATATAAGGAGTAGTTAAAGGAGTATAAGCTAAGGTTTAACTTAGGGAAGAGCAAGCTAATATACTTTATAAGGAAGAGGCAGGTAATTATAATAACAATCTAACTTAAAAGAACAACAATATAACCGACATAATCAGCGCAATTTCTAGGGGTTTAGATTCACTAAAAGCTTTATTAGTTAACCTATATAAAGAAGGTAAATACTAAATTATTACAGTAGAAGTTAGCACTTATAGTACTAGCTATATCTACATAGGGATGCCAACTAAAGTGTGCAAGATCCCTTTATATATTATATATTCATGTACGCTAGGTAGCTAGAGCCACTAACTAGTTCATTAACTAACTTCTTAATATAGGAAAAACCCTAAGATAGGGGAGAAAACCCATATTCTTCTATATAGCTCCTGCTAAGCCTTTAATATAAAGTCTTTATTATTTCTAACTATTAGTATAAGATATCTGCCAGTTCCCTGGAACTGTAGATAATGACAGAAGTGTAGTTGTGCTTTATATAAAAGGTTAGTATATTAGTAAAAACCCCCTATAAGCACCTCCCCTTCTAGTCCGGCTTTTTCTCTTCTATCCTGTTGTTTCTATTGCCTTTAGTCCCTTTCTTAGCCTTGTTATTATGTATCTGCCATGCCTTACTAAGCTCCTCTGCTAACCTATACTGCTGAAGTCGCTTAGTTAAAAGCACCTACTTTATAATATTTAGTACTAGCTTCTTGTTGTTAAGCACTGCCCTAAGTTCCTATGGATCTCTTATTATAGGCACTGCCGGAATCAGTCTTAAATGGTTATATTCTAGATATGACAGGATAAGGTGGTAAATATCCTTATCTCCTCCCTAGCATTAGTATATTAGTAAAGTTACCTTAGGCACCTGTCTGTTATAGAGGAAGGTATTTAGCTTTATTTTTTCCGTTTAAAGCTAAACTAAGGCTGCAGATTTATACTTAAGCAAGCTATTATAAAGCTTTACTATCTTTTTTATGCTCTTAAAGTTAGGTTCCTTGTTTACTGCTGTTGCTTTTGCCTGTCCTCTTCTTACCTAAGCCTTATACCTCTGCTAAATCCACTGTTTTTCCTACTCTCTCTCTAATTCCTATCTAGCTATAAGGCTGCCAGGGAGGGGGGGGGGGGCATTAAGAAACGCCTTATAGTGATTATGTTAGCGGCCTCTTCCTTAGCGTTATAGCTGTAATACTATTAAATTACAGGCCTGCTGTATCTTCTTGCCTATGCTACTATTCTTAAGTTTTTAGTGGAATTATTGTTTAATATAATTAAGGTACAGATCCACCGGCAGTACTGCTGCTTCTGTCTCTAAGAGTATTACTAGCATTGCCTTATATGCCCCTATAACCCGCCTTAAGCATTTATTCTGTTCCCTTATAAATACCTTTACTACCCCCTGTGCTACCCCTTCTGGCTTACTGTAGGTGTAGTATATCCTAGCTTTATAGGCTATTATGCTTCTTATTACCTGTGTATAAAGGGATCTTACACACTTTAGTTAGCATTCCTACGTAAACACAGCTAGTACTGTAAGCGCTAATTTCTGCCGTGATAATTTGGCATTTACCTTCTTTATATAGGTTGACTAACGAAGCTTCCAGTGAATCCAAACCCCTAGGAATCGCGCTAATTATATCGGTTGTATTATTGCTCTTTTAAGTCGGATTGTTGTTGTAATTACCTGCCTCTTTCTTGTAAAGTATATTAGCTTGCTCTTTTCTGGGTTAAACCTTAGCCTATACTCCTTTAACTACTTCTTATATATTCTCCAGGCTCTTTCTAGTTATACTTTTGTCTCCTTTGCTGTTTTTTTATATACTATAATGTTTATATTATCTAAGAACCCTAATGTTAATGTTAATTCCGCTGCTACTAGTTTGTAATATAATAGCGTAATATAGAGTAGGAAGAGGATAGGAGACGCTGGCAACCCTTGCAGAACCCCTGCAGTAACTTGGATTTCCTTAGTAATATGTCCGTTAAATGCTAATTATGCTCTCCTTTCTAACATAAAGCCCTGTGCCTATCTGGCCATCTACTCTGGCAGTCCTAACTCCTTTATAGTGCAGATTAATTATTTATAGCTAATAGTATTAAACGCCCTGGTGATATCTAGCTATAGTAATAATGCTATTCCCTAGTAATTCTATGCTATTCTTATAACCTTTTTTAGTATATTTAGTGCTATCTCTATTAATTTGCCAGCCTTGTTGCCTATTTGCATATCCGGTAGTATATAGCCTTCCTTTGCTATAATAGTAATCCTCCTTATAATAGCTCCCTTAATTACTTTGCCTATTATGTTTAATAGCAATATCGGCCTTTACCCCCCCGGTCTGCCTAACTCCTTAGGGGACTTTCTAGGTTTATATAGAACTACTACCTTTGCTTATTAGAAGGAGGCCGGATGATATCCTAAGCTATAGCAAGCATTTATAAGGCATGTTAAATATAATATTAGGGCTGCTCTGTATAGCTTAAGGAAACCCATTAGCAGCTTATCCGGTCCTAGGGCTTTTTAACTTACTATATTCTTTATAACCTCTTTAATTTCCTCCTTTATAAACACGGGAACTGCCTAATTATTGTTACAGTATCTTGTTCCCTCCTCTGCCTCCGGACCTAGAGCCCTAGCTATAGATAGAGGGAAGAACCTCTTTGCAAATGCCCTTGCCTTACCCTTATATATAACCTCTACTATCTCCTCCCTGCTATTATCTCCTAGCCGGGTTAGTGGTAGGACCTGTTGCCTTTTAGGAGAAAGTCTACTCTATAGCCAGGCCTAATGCTCTAGGGTCTAAAGACTCCCTTTAGACCTAGATAACTTATTAACTGCCTGTTGCTAGCTACTTCTCTTTTCCTTTAAGATAATACGATCCTGTTTTTTTATAGCTTCTATTAAGGCCTGCTATGCTTCCTATGTCCGTTGTTACTGCCACTGCCTATTAGTACATCTTGCCTTTACTATTGCGTCCCTTACCCTTTTATTTTACTAAGGCTGTGGTTTATTATGCCCTTAAGGTTGCTTAGGTGCTACTATATTAGCTATCTCCGTGAGCTGTTAAGTAAGCCACTATATATAGTTATTGATTTCTTGCCGGTTGTATAGCAGAAGCTCTAACCCCTTTTTTCTAAGCCTGTTTAAAGCCTTTGCTATAATAAGGTTCTTGTCTGCTATTCTCTAACCCCGGACTAACCCTAGGCTGTTGCTTAATTCCTTGTTTGTTCTAATGCTAATAAGCTGGGGTATATGGTTAGATCTAGCGATTTCTACTAGCCTAATGAATTTAATACTAATGTTATGGGTAGTCTATATATAGTTAATAGTGCTATCCCTGCTGCTATGTTCTCTCCTTATTACTTCCCTAAATGGCATAGCTAGGCTGAGTTACTACCTTATTATAAATTCTAATATCTTATTGTGTCCTAGAGATATTCGGCTAAATCTGTCCTATAAGGGGTGATATTAGTTGAAGTTCCCTATAAACATACTCTGGCCTTTTGCCTGGGTATTGGCAAAGTGTTATAAAGGCGTCTGCTACTCCCTTTTATAAGCCGGGGAATAGATATTATATATCTCTACTTTATATAGCTTAATACTATATTAATCCTTCTCCCTCCCTATAGTTTAAAGTCCTGTCTTAACCTTTTAGTGTATATAAATTGCTATTCTTCCGCTATATATTACTAATATATAGTGTTTTTAAGATGGATTTAGCAGTATACTGTTATAGCCTCCTGGTTCCTGGATGGCTATTACCTTAGGGCTAATATTATGCCCTAACGCCAGATGTACTAGATTGCTTTTCTTCTGTATATTCTAGTATATAACCTTAATTATATACTCTATTATGTGCTTTGGAGCACCCTGGTTAGGCTGGCTCCGGTATTGTTTGGCCCTTTAGTCGGCTATAAAAAGGCTAGTATTATGCCTTTCTCTGCTAGTCTCTGTTATCCTGATCTTAGCTTATAGGTTTGTCTTGCAGAAGGGCTCCTTAGTTGTATGCTCCTTCCTCTTAGCTGCCTCTCTATTAGTCCCCTGGTTTCTTCTCCCTAATAACCCTTACCTATAGTAGCCATTGCAACCTCTGACTAATAGTTACAGAAGAACAGCGGCCTTATAGTATAAGCCTCCCTAGCCTACTGCTATCTCTTATTACTTACTAAGCATAGTTAAGACTATACTAAATGTACCCCTGTATAATTTAGGCATTTCTCCTATACCTTACCTATTAACGTTAGGCAAGTCCTCTCTCCCTTAGGGTGTTTTCTGGTAGCATACCTGCTATATCTTGCTTCCTCCTTATAGTATCTGGTAATATATCTAATCTTATAATAGTTATAATATTGCTTTAGGTGGATTATCTTGTTATATAGCTTAGTATTAAAAATCTCTGCTTAGTATACTATTTCCCTATGGCATAGTCGGTTCGCTGCCTTAGTGCCCTTAACACTAACTACTAATAGTGCCCTTATCGCTGTTCCTCTTAGCTTTTATACTATTATCTTTGCTATATTTAATCTATTCTCTTTTTTAATGTTTTTCCTTATATCCTTAATTATAATGTGGTTTGTTAATTGTGTTAGGAATCCCTTAATAATCACACTAAATATCTTTCTGTTTACTTCTGCCTTAGGTCTAAAGGCAACTCCTACCTAGGCTATGTTTTCCTTTTATTTCCTCCCTACTTTTATAAATATAATAACTATATCTCTACTCTATAATTAGTATACTACTACTACCTTCTCTACGCCAATAGCGCTGTTTACTACCTTTATAATCTCTCCTAGTAATCTGTTCCTAACTGCCTTACTAATAATACTTCCCTTTACTAGTGCTTCCTAGTAATAGCAGGCTAGTATTACTATACCCTCTGTTTAGGCTAAAGGTATTATTATATTCTGCCTTATAACTCTATAAGCTATAATATTTGCCTAAGTCCCCTTAACCACTAATCTAGTCCTATAAACAGCCTTTATTACCTTCTTAACTACCTTCTTAACTATGGTTTCTACTCTGCTACTAACTGCTTTTATAATTAAGGCCTATAGGCCTTTTGTGTTAGTTCTTGCTTAGGCTATCTCCCCTTCTGTATTTATAGCAATTTATATAAAAGTTTTAATAAAAGCCTATACTTTTATTATTTCTACCTTTAGGATAACTTTTATTATTAATTCCTTTAGTAATTTCATTTTATTCTTTAGTTTTTTCTATACTGCTATTACTTTAGGATTCTCTTCTTAATATTATATTTCTTCTTAGGTAGTGCCTTGTCCTTTATTAGTTATAGATCCACGTAAAAATTCGTTAATTATTATACCCCTTATGCCGCTTACTCCCCTTATGTAATACACTATTACTAGGGGGGGTAATTAATAATAAGGAATCCGATTCTATGCTTCTTTTTTGTTTTAGGCGTAATACCGCGTCGTATCCGCGGTGTTCCGTTCCTCTTTCAAGATCCCTTTATATATAGGTAATAAAAAGCATAATAGCCTATAAAGCTAGGATATACCATACCCATAGTAAGTTAAAAGGGGTAGCACAGGGGGTAGTAAAGGTATTTATAAGGGAATAGAATAAATACTTAAGGCAGGTTATAAGGGCATATAAGGCAACGCTAGTAATACTCTTAAAGACAAAAGTAGCAGTACTGTTAGTAAATTTGTACCTTAATTACATTAAGTAATAATTCTACTAAAGACTTAAGAATAGTAGTATAGGCAAGAAGATATAACAGGCATGTAATTTAATAGCATTATAGCTATAACACTAAGGAAGAGGCCGCTGACATAATTACTATAAGGCGTTTCCTAATACCCCCCCCCCCCCTCCCTAGTAGCCTTATAGCTAGATAGAAATTAGAAAGAGAGTGGGAAAAACAGTAGATATAGTAAAGGCATAAGGCTTAAGTAAGAAGAGAATAGGTAAAAGTAATAGTAATAAATAAGGAACCTAACTTTAAGAGTATAAAAAAGATAGTAAGGCTTTATAACAGCCTGCTAAAGCATAAATCTATAGCCTTAGTACAGCTTTAAATAAAAAAGATAGGGCTAAATACCTTTCTTTATAATAGATAGGTGCCTAAGGTAACATTACTAATATGTTAATACTAGGGAGAAGATAAGGATATTTACTACCTTATCCTATTATACCTAGAACATAACTATCTAAGACTAATCCTAGTAGTACTTATAATAAGAAACCCGCGGGAACTTAAGGTAGCGCTTAATAATAAGAAGCTAATACTAAATATTATAAAGTAGGTGCTCTTAACTAGGCAACTTTAGTAGTATAGGTTAGCAGAGGAGCTTTGTAAGGTATAGCAGATATATAATGTTAAGGCTAAGAAAGGGACTAGAGGTAATAGAAATAATAAAATAAAGAAGGAAGAGCTGGATTAGGAGGGGAGGTACTTATAGGGGGTTTTTACTAATATACTAATCTTTTATATAAAGCATAACCACACTTCTGTTATTGTCTGCAGTTCCGGGGGAACTAGCAGATATCTTATACTAATAGTTAAAAACAATAAAGACTTTATATTAAAGGCTTAGTAGGAGCTATATAGAAGAATATAGGTTTTCTCCCTTATTTTAAGGTTTTTCCTATATTAAGAAGTTAGTTAATGAACTAGTTAGTAGCTCTAGCTACCTAGCGTACATGAATAATAATAATAATAATAATAGTAGAGGTTAGTACTTATAGCACTAGCTATATTTATATAAGGATGCTAACTAAAGTGTGCAAGATCCCTTTATATATAGGTAATAAGAAGTATAATATCCTATAAAGCCAGGATATACTATACCTATATTA
>AFQZ01000819.1:0-23773 GCA_000222935.2 Aciculosporium take MAFF-241224 | reverse complement strand
GTCTTAAATATATAGCTAGGGAGGTCTTCTTACTACTAGCTTGCTTTAAACTCTTAAATACTATATTATTAAATAGGGTTACTATTAATATACTACTTAAATGTACAGCTCTTATACTGCTTAAATGTATAGCTAGGGAGGTCTTCTTACTACTAGCTTACTCTAAACTCTTAAATACCACATTATTAAATAGGGTTGTTATTAATATACTACTTAAATATATAGCTTTTATACTGCTTTCTCTTTATATCTCTTATAGCAAGGCCTTTACACCTTAGGACACTATTATATATACTACCTTATTAGTGCTACTATTACTCTGCTCTTTCTTTATAAACTTATTTAAGAATATTAGTAGGTATAATAACTATGCCTTTACTATAGCTACTTTTAAGAAGTAGTCTAGTCTTTAAGATAATTTATTAGCTAGGTTTAACTTCCCTAGCCTATACTTAATTATAAAATCATATAAATAAAGTTTATCTAATACTATAACCTATCTGCTAAAAAGCTTTAGTTTTATTACTAGGTATTTATAGTTTAAGTAATTAGTAATTACTTTTATTAAATGCTATAAGTAAGCTAAGTAATGTCTCTATATATAAAAAGCTTCTTATATAGCTAGTAGCTTAGTATTAGGTGTTATATAATAGAGTTTAGGACCTAACAACTTTTACAATATATATATAACTAGGTGCTAATTACCTAGCACTAACATTACTAATACTATGCTAATAGTAAACACTAAGGCATCTGTTTTAACTTAAAGGGAGGCTATTAAATCAAAATAAACCAGGACTAGTACTTTTAAAAACTTTTATTTTAGTATCTTAAACGCGGCTTATGCATTATAAGGTAGTTTAAAGGTCTCTTTAAACTCTCTTTTTAAAAGGTTTATTAGTAAGACAGCGATTTTACTGTATGCCCTAATAAACTATTAGTAAAACCCTATAAACCTAAGAAAGATTTGTATATCCAATACGCTGCTTAGTAGCGGCCATTCTGCTACTGCCTTAATGCGTTCTTTGTTATTAAGAATTCGCATTTATTAAGGTTCACATATAGCTTTATAATACGTAATCTTTATAGGACTAGTTTAACATGCCCCTTGTGCGTAACTGCGTTACTACTATAGATCAGGATATTATCTAAATAAACAATGTATATTATGTCCACTAGCTCTTTTAGTATAGCATTAATATATTCTTAGAAGGTAGCAGGTGCGTTTACTAGGCTAAAAGGCATAATAAGATATTTAAAGTAATTATATTAGTATTAAAAAGCTGTCTTCTACTTATTGCCCTTATAAATATATACCTAGTAGTAAGCATCTTTTAAGTCTAGCTTTATATAGATTATTACTCCTCTTAATCTATCTAATAATTCTAATATAAAGGGAAGAGGGGCCTTATCCTTCTTAGTAACTCTATTAAGGCCTTTATAATCTATATAAAGGCATAGTTAGCCTCCCTTTTTTAGCATAAATAAGATTAGCACTTTTACTAGACTTATTAATCTTCTTATCCAGCCTTTCTTTTATATATTTACTAAGTATTTATAAAGAACTTATAGCTTTTTCTCTACTAGGTTATAAATTAGCCTTTATAGTAGCGTTTCTTCTTTTATTAATTCTATTATATAAGTTTTTCCTTTTAAAGAGAGTAGCCTACTAGCTAACTCCTTTAAAAATATATTTATAAATTCTTTATATTTTAGTAAGAGTACCTTTATAGTAACCTCTTTATTTATTTTATTTTTATTTAGCTCTCCTTAGAAAATAAATAGTTATACTATATATTAGCTAAGGATTAGCATTATACCTACTGCTTTTTTTATATAGTAAATCTATTATAAGCTAGTAACTAGCTTTAGGCATTCTCTTATTACTAAGTGTTTTTAATAACTTAATGCCTATAATAGTACTTTTAGTTTATAGTCTATAGCCTAGTTTATCCTTAGAATTAGTCCTTCCCTAGTATTTACTATATAGTAGCAGAGTTAATAAAATTTACTATAACCTATACTATTTATTATTTATACCACTCTATTAATAATACCCTAGTGCTTTAACTCTATTAGTAAGGCGCTTTTTAGCTTTACCTTATTTGTTTTTACCCTGCTTTAGTTAGCTTTAAATAATAAGTTCAAATATATTATTAAGTTTATTACTCCTAGGTTAAATAGCATATTTACTACTACCTAGCTTCCTTTTTACTATAGTTTTATCTTTATTTTTATTTAAGAGTTATTAATTTTATTCTTAGAGTCCTTAATTTAGCCTAGGGGTTTAATTATAATAACATATCTCTAGGTATATACTATAGTTACTAGTGTTATATTTAGGTCTATAGCCTATGCTGCTTTCTTATAGTTACTATAATATAAACTTATTATATACCTATTTAATCCGCATGTCTTATAATTAAGTGCTTTATAATAAGGAGTAATATAGCTGTATTTTTTATATTTAAAGCAGAAATAAGATCACTAGCTTTAGGTTATTTCTCTCTTACTACTTATTCCCTGCTTATCTTTTAATAGTAATATTAACCTAGCTTATTTCTTATAGGGGTAGGGTTTCTTATTATAATCCTTTATAGCTACTTCTGCCTTATAACCCTATCTAATAAGGTATGCTTAAGACTTAGAGAACTCTTAGCTAACGACCTGCTTTCTTATTATATAGTTTAAGCTATTAATAAATATATAAATCTAAATTCTCTTAGGGATGTCTTTAGGTAACTCCTCCTTTATTTTTCCCTAAATCTTAATAAATACTATAAATAGCTAGTTATCTTATTACTATAACTCTATTAGTAACTTTATTACTTTTTAGCAGTATATATTCTTATTTATTACTTTATTCTTTAGCTATATAATAAAGTCAAAGGACCAACACCGCGGACACGACGCGGTATCACGCCTAAAACAAAAAAGAAGCACAGAATCGGATTCCTTATTATTAAATACCCCCCCTAGCGATAGCGCATTGTATAAGGGAAGTAAGCGGCGCAAGGGGTATAATAATTAACAAATTTTCACGTGGATCCGCGACTAACAAAGGATAAGGTATTACTTAGGAAGAAATGTAATATTAAGGAGAGAATTCTAGAGTAATAATAGTGCAGGAAAAACTAAAGAATAAAATAAAATTACTAAAGGAGTTAATAATAAAAGTTATTCTAAAGGCAGAAATAATAGAAGTATAGGCTTTTATTAGGATCTTTACATAAGTTACTATAAATGTAAGAGGGGAGATAGCCTAAGTAAAGACTAGCACGGGAGATCTACAGGCGTTGATTATAGAAGTGGTTAATAGCAAAGTTAAAACTATGGTTAAGAAGGCGGTTAAGGAGGCGATAGAGGCTGTCCCTAGGACTAGATTAATAGTTAGGGGGACTTGGGTAACTGTTGTAGCTTGCGGAGTTATAGGGCAGAATATGACGATACCTTTAGCCTAAACAGAGGGTATGGTAATACTAGCCTACTATTACCGGGAAGCAATAGTAAAGGGAAACACCATTAGCAAGGCAGTTAGGAACAGATTGCTAGGAGAGATTATAAAGGCAGTAAACAGCGCTATTAGCGTAGAGGAGGCAATAGTAGCACACAGGCTACAGAGTAGAGATATAGTTATTATGTTTACTAAGGCAGGGAGGAAATAGAAGGAAAACACAGCCTGGGTGAGAGTTGCCTTTAGACCTATAGTAGAAGTAAACAGGAAGATGTTCAGTGTGATTATTAAGGGATTCCTAATATAATTAATAAACCATGTTGCAATCAAGGATATAAGGAAAAACATTAAAAAGGAGAATGGTCTAAACATAGCGAAGATAATAGTGCAGAAGCTAAAGGGAATAGTAACAAGGGCACTACTAGTGGTTAGCGTTAAGGGCACTAAGGCAGCAAACCGCCTATGCTATGGGGGAATAGTATACTAAGCAGAGATTTTTAACGCTAAGCTATATAACGAGATGGTCTACCTAAAGCAATATTATAATTACTATAAGATTAGACATATTACTAGGCACTGTAAAGAGAAAGCAAGATACGGCAGGTATGCTGCTAGAAAACACCCTAAGGGAGAGAGGACTTGCCTGACATTAACAGGCAAGGTACGGGAGAGATGCCTAAATTGCGCAGGGGCACATCCAGCATAGTCTTAGCTATACTCAGTAAGCAATAATAGGTGGCAACAGGCCCGGGAGGCTTACGCCATAAGGCCGCTGTTCTTCCGCGACTATCGGTCAGAGGCCATGACAGCTACTACGGGCAAGGGTTATTATAGAGAAAAGACCGGGGGATTAATAGAAAGGCAGCCAAGAGGAAGGAGCATATAACTAAGGGGCCTTTCTATAAGATAAACATACAAACTATGATTAGGACGGCAGAGACCGGTAAAGAAAGGCACAATGCTGGCCTTCCTATAACTAATAAGAGAGCAGAATAATACCAGAGCCAGCCTAACCAGGGTGCTCTAAAGCACATAATAGAGTATATGATTAAGGTTATATACTGGAATATACGGAAGAAAAGCAATTTAGTATATCTGGCATTAGGGCATGACGTTAGCCCTAAGGTGATAGCCATCCAGGAACCAGGAGGCTATAACAGTATACTACCAAATCCATCTTAGGGGCACTATACGTTAGCAATATATAGTGGAAGAATAGCAATTTATATACACTAGAAGGTTAAGGCAGGGCTTTAGACTATAGGGAGGGGGGAGGATTAGTGTAGTGTTAAGCTATATAAAGTAAAGGTATATAATATATATTCCCCGGCTTACGAAAGGGGGTGGCAGACGCCTTTATAACACTTTGCTAATACCCAGGCAAAGGGCTGGAGTGTGTTTGTAGGGGACTTTAACTAACATCACCCCTTATAGGACAGATTTAGCCGAACATCTCCAGGGCACAATAAGATGTTAGAATTTATAACGAGATAGTAACTCGGCCTAGCTATGCCGTTTAGGGAAGTAATAAGAAGAGAACATGGCAGCAGGAATAGCACTATTAACCATACATAGACTACCCACGACATTAGTATTAAATTCATCAGGCTAGTGGAAATCGCCAGATCTAACCATATGCCCCAGCTTATTAGCATTAGGATAAACAAGGAATTAAGCAACAGCCTAGGGTTAGTCTAGAATTAGAGGACAGCGGACGAGAACCTTATTATAGCAGAGGCTTTAAACAGGCTTAGAAAGAAGGGGTTAGAGCTTCCGCTATGCAACCGGCAAGAAATTAATAACTATACATAGTAGCTTACCTAACAGCTTACAGAGATAGCTAATATAGTAGCACCTAAGCGACCTTAAGGGCATAGCAAACCACAGCCTTAGTAGAATAAAAGGGTAAGGGACGTAATAGCAGAGGCAAGATGTGCTAATAGGCAGTGGTAGTAATAACGGACGCAGGAAGCATGGCAGGCCTTAACGGAAGCTATAAAAAAACAGGATTGTGTTATCTTGGAGGAGAAGAGAAGTAGCTGGCGACAGGCAGTTAGCAAGTTATCTAGGTCTAAAGGGAGTCTTTAGACCCTAGAGCGTTAGGCCCGGCTACGGAGTGGACTTCCTTTTAAAAGGCAACAGGTCCTACCACTAACCCGGCCAGGAGACGACGGCAGGGAGGAGATAGTAGAGGTTATATATAAGGGCAAGGCAAGGGCATTTACAGAGAGGTTCTTCCCTTTATCTGCAGCTAGGGCTTTAGGTCCGGAGGCAGAGGAGGGGATAAGATACTATAACAATGATTAGGCAGTTCCCGTGTTTATAAAGGAGGAAATTAAAGAGGTTATAAAGAATATAGCAAGTTAGAAAGCCCTAGGACCGGACAAGCTACTAACAGGTTTTCTTAAGCTATGCAGAGCAGCCCTAATATCGTGTTTAACACGCCTTATGAATGCTTGCTATGGCTTGGGATATTATCCGGCCTCCTTCTGACGAGCGAAGGTAGTAGTTCTATGTAAACCTAGGAAGTCCCCTAAGGAGTTAGGCAGACTAGGGGGGTAGAGGCTGATATTGCTATTAAACACAATAGGCAAAGTGATTAAGGGAGCTATTATAAGGAGGATTACTATTATAGCAGAGGAAGGCTATATACTACTAGATATGTAGATAGGCAATAGGGCTGGCAGATTAATAGAAATAGCACTAAGCATGCTAAAAGAGGTCATAAGAATGGTATGGCATTACCAGGGGATAGCATCATTACTACAGCTAGATATCACCAGGGCGTTTAACACTATTAGCCATAAACGATTAATCCGCACTATAAAGGAGTTAGGACTGCTAGGGTAAATGGCCAGATAGGCACAGGGCTTTACGTTAGAAAGGAGAGCATAATTAGCGTTTAACGGATATATTACTAAGGAAATCCAAGTTACTACAGGGGTTCTGCAAGGGTTGCTAGCGTCTCCTATCCTCTTCCTGCTCTATATTACGCTACTATATTAAAGACTAGCAGCAGCAGAATTAACATTAACGTTAGGGTTCTTAGATAATACAAATATTATAGTATATGGAAAAACAGCAGAGAAGATAAAAGTATAACTAGAAAGAGCCTAGAGAATATATAAGGAGTAGTTAAAGGAGTATAGGCTAAGGTTTAACCTAGGAAAGAGCAAGCTAATGCACTTTATAAGGAAGAGGCAGGCAATTATAACGATAATCTAACTTAGCAGAGCAATAATATAACTGATACAATTAGCGCGATTCCTAGGGGTTTGGATTTACCAGAAGCTTCGTTAGTTAACCTATATAGAGAAGGTAAATGCTAAATTATTACAGTAGAAATTAGCGCTTATAGTACTAGCTGTGTCTACGTAGGGATGCTAACTAGAGTATGTAAGATCCCTTTATATACAGGTAATATAAAGCATGATAGCCTATAGAGCTGGGATATACCACACCTGCAGCAAGCTAAAAGGGGTAGCACAGGGGGTAGCAAAGGTATTTATAAGGGAACAGAACAAATGCTTAAGGCGGGTTATAAGGGCGTATAAGGCAACGCTAGTAACACTCTTAGAGACAGAAGCAGCAGTGCTGCTAGTAGATCTGTACCTTAATTACGTTAAACAACGATTTTACTAAAGACTTAAGGATAATAGCATGGGCAAGAAGATACGGCAGGCCTGTAATTTAATAGCATTGCAGCTATAATGCCGAGGAAGAGGCTGCCGACGTAATCGCTATAAGGCGTTTCCTGATGCCCCCCCCCCCCCTCCCTGGCAGCCTTATAGCTAGATAGGAATTAAAGAGGGAGTAGGAAAAACGGTGGATTTAGTAGAGGCATAAGGCTTAGGTAAGAAGAGGACGGGCAAAAGCAATAGTAGTAGACAAGGAACCTAACCTTAAGAGCACAAAAAAGATAGTAAAGCTTTATAATAGCCTACTTAAGTATAAATCTACAGCCTTAGTTTAGCTTTAAACAGAAAAAATAGGGCTAAATGCCTTCCTTTATAACAGACAGGTGCCTAAGGTAACTTTACTAATATGCTAATGCTAGGGAGGAGACGAGGATATCTACTACCTTATCCTGTCATGCCCAGAATATAACCATCTAAGACCGATTCTAGTGGTGCCTGTAATAAGAGATCCGCAGGAACTTAGGGCAGCACTTAACAATAAGAAGCTAGCACTAAATATCGTAAAGTGGGTGCTTTTAACTAAGCAACTTTAGCAGTATAGGTTAGCGGAGGAGCTTGGTAAGGCGTGGCAGATACATAATAATAAGGCTGAGAAAGGGACTAAAGGCAATAGAAACAATAGGATAGAGAAGGAAGAGCTAGACTAGGAGGGGAGGTGCTTATAGGGGGTTTTTACTAATATACTAACCTTTTATATAAAGCATAACTACACTTCTGTTATTGTCTGTAGTTCCGGGGAACTGGCAGATATCTTATACTAATGGTTAGAAATAATAAAGACTTTATATCAGAGGCTTAGTAGGAGCTATATGGAAGAATATGGGTTTTCTCCCCTATCTTAGGGTTTTTCCTATATTAAGAAGTTAGTTGATGAACTAGTTAGTGGCTCTAGCTACCTAGCGTACATGAATATATATAATAAAGTCCTTTTAGCTATAATTATTAAAGTTTATAATACTATTTATAGCTATATACCTATTTTATTATTACTTTGCTTTCTCTACTAAATAGCTACTAATATAAGCAACCTTAGTTAAGTTATTTATAAAGGTTACTTTATTTATAATAAAAGCTATATTTAAGTCTATAAAGAAGGATTATAAGTTCTTATAGCTATTTTCCTTATAAATTAGGGCTTTTAATTATACTTTTACAAGGCTATATTATAAGTAAGTTACTATTAATAGTTACTTAAAGTATCTGTCTAGAAAGAAGTAGTTAAACTAGGCTCCTTAAGCATAGTTACTAAGGGGTTTATTAAGTCTTGCTATATTTTCTTAAGTTAAGCGCGCTTCTAGACTAAGTATAGCTTCTTTATAGCTTCCTTAAGTTCTTAGTCTAACTCTTCTTCTTTATTAGCCTATGTATTAATATCTTAAATTTAAGTGTACTAGGGTTTAGGCTAATAGCGCTAATTACTTATAGCGCTATTAAGGTAAGTTTATCTTATTTCTATAAGTTCTCCTGTTTTACCCTTTAATATAGATATAAGAGTTTCTAGCTATAGTATAACGTCTTATGCTATAGTAATGCCAGAGCTGCTTTTATCTTTATTAAGTTTATTTAATACCTATATAGTTACTATATTAATATAGCTGCTTACTTATATATTTATTCTTTAGGTTAATATCTTTATTAAGCTAATAGTTTACTATTTCTATAGAAAAAAGTAAATATTTTATTATAGTTAAAGGTTTACTAGTAAAGTAAAGGCTATAGTTAAGCGTACTTAAAGCTAAATAGCTATAGATAGGGTTAGTAATATAAATACTATATTTACTAGCCTCTTTATCTCTTTATAAGGCCTATCCCCTAATATACCTATGCGCAGCTAGGGCGCGGCTTGCCCTAGTGGGTCTCCGTACTCTTACGCTCTTGTCTCGTGACTCTCCTAACACCCTAACCCTAGGCATTTCTTATTATTATTATTTCCTTAATCTTATATTCTACTAAATCTGGATTATCCTTATAAAGTAAAAGTGTTAGGCCTGGTCTAGAATTAGCTAGGTATTATAATAAGAACAGATTAGTAGCTACCCTCTTAATAAGGTTTATATAAAAAACCAGGTATATTCCCTATAGGATATTTAAACAAATAGTAAGTAGAGTTAGCATTTTTAAGACCTTATATTTTGCTTTTACCTAGTTAAGCTTTTAGCTAAAATGGTTTATTTTTATATAATAAAGATTTAACTACATAAAATCCCTTATCTAGTAATATTCTGCCAGATACTAGGAAACGTTTATTATATTTTACTAATATTATTATATAAAATTAATTATAGCTTATATTATTACTATCCCCTCCTAGATATATTCTAGGAATAATATAGCTCTTTCCTTAGGTAAGGTTAGGCTTTTAGTCTTATTTAGTACACACTAAACTAATTTAATATTAAAGCCCTTTAGTGCCTAGTTTACACTTATACTAATTACTATAGAAATCTAGTTATTAAGCACTATTTAATAAGCTAGTAAATAGTTAGCCTAGTTATACTATAAGAAGGTAATAACTACTTATAGAACTGCTTATACCTCCTAGTTTACTTATTCTATATTACTATTTATCTAAGGATAATAAGATATAAATAATAGTTACTTAATACCTACCTGCTTATAAAGTATAATTTAAAAGCAACTAAGCTAGTCTAAACTATAGTTAGAAATAATCTAATAAGAGAATTTATAAAAACACTACTAGTAATGTTTAAACTGTTTTATACATACTTTAGCTATTATACTTATTATTATCTTTAGTTATATATATTTTAAGAGATAGTCCGTAATAACTATTAGGAAGTATAGTAATATCTTATTATATACTAGAAGTTTTATTATAAAATCTACTAAGATTTATAACTAGTAATGGTCTATAGCTAGTATAGGCTTTAATAGACCTTAATAAAGTTATTAGCTCTTATACCTACTAAAGCAATAATAGTTCTATATATATTATGCTATATTTTTTAACATCCTGTCCTAGTAGTAGTCCTTATATAGTGCCTAGAAAGTAGTATTTTACTCTAAGTAGCCTAATATAGGCAAGTTATAAACCCACTATATAAGTAAGGTAGTAAGAGGCTTATAATAAGGTACCTAAAGCTATTCCTAAAATTATAGTGCTCCTTATATATTTAAAGTATAGTCCGCTATTTATAACTAGGTTTTTATAAATATAGGAAACTTTTACTTTACTATTAGTACTACTTCTAGTTAGATTTAATATAAACCGTCTTTAGCAACCCTTTAATCCTATAAATCCTAAAGCTATTTATTCTAAAATAAATTAAAGCCTAGTAGAAAAAGACTTAAAACCTCTAGACTAAAACCTGCTATTATATTTAAATTATTTAGGTTATTTTTATTCTAGTTATTACCCTCCTCTGGTTTGCTTGTTATTTACACTTTAACTAGGTTTATAATATTAGCTTCTAACTTTTAGTCTATCTTTAATATCCCTTAAATTAAGTAAAATATATAACCTACTAGCTATTTCTCTTTTCTTTAATCTTAATCCTATTAGAATAGAGTATTTAAATAACCTGCCTATATACCTAGGTAATAGTATAAGTAATAGTTAAAAAGGGATAATATTTCTACCTATCTTACTTATCTTTTAAATATCTCCTAGGGGGCTATAAAATACTCTAGATTCTTATAATTTATAAGAATTATAAACAGCTAGGCTATGCTCCTTAGCTTAGCTAATTATACCTTTAAGCAGGAAATAATATTAAAGAGCTCCTTATTATAAATTATATAGTTCCGCTATATAGCTATTAGCTATGCTAAGTAGTATGCTACTAGCCTTTATACTCCCTTTAAATTATATTAAAAGAGGTATCTGCCTATAGCCTTATTAAAGAAGTTAGCCTTTACTTATATTTCTAAGTTAAAATCTTATTATATAAGAATTAAGAATGAAATAAAGGCAGCTTTAAGCGCCTAAAATGCCTTTTTATATTCTAAGGACTAGTAAAACCTGGTAGCCTTCTTAGTAAGGTTAGTTAGAAAGCCTATAAGGTTTAAGAAGTTATTAATAAACTCCTAATAAAAGTTTATAAAGCTTAAAAAGCTTTATACCTTATAAACTATTTAGAGGGACTCCTAATCTTAAATAGCTATAATCTTTTTTAGGTTAAAGTAAATAGCCTTTCTAGCTTTTATAATAAATCTTAAGTACTTTACCTTTATAACTATAAATATATACTTATTAATATTTAAGTATAGCTTAGTGTATTTTAGTTATTATAAGACCTTCTATACTTTTGCTATATAGTCTTTCTTAGAGCCCTTAGTATAAATAAGGATATTATTTAAATAAGCTATTATAAAGTTTCCTAATATATTCCCTAAGGTATTATTAATATATTATTAAAAAGTAATAAGCACCCCTACTAAACTAAAAGGGCAAACCAGCTACTTAAAGAGTTTAAATTACATTTAAAATACTATTAACTACTTATCCCCTTTAGTAACCTATAGCTTATAAAAGGCTATATAAATATTAAGCTTAGTAAAGTATCTTACCCTAGCTAGGGAGTAAAGGGTTTTTTTAATTAAAGAAAGGGAATACTTATTCTAGGCTATAACTTTATTTAATACCTAATAGTTTATATAAAATTACTAACCCCCTTCTACCTTCTTAATAAGTAAGACTAAAGCCCTAGCTAATAAAGAGCTAGCTTATATCTAACCTTTATTTATAAGATCTATAATTTACTTTTATATTTCTAAGAGCTATTCCTAAGGTATATTATATAAGAGAGCCTAAGGAAGCTTAGGGTCTGTACTATTAGGGTTTTTTTATAGTTAAATGTAATAGTCTGCAGTCCCTCTATATAGTAGTAATGTATTTACCTTTTTCTTATTAAATAGGTCTTTTAAATCCTAAAGCTCTTTTAGTAGGCAGTTTAAAAGCATTCTAACTAGGTCTGTTTTAAGTGTAAAAATATTAAGTATTAAGGTTATATCTTATAAGCTAGTAGCTAAAAACTATATATCTTTTTCTTTTCTTACTACTACTTATTGCACTATTTCTATATATATTAAACCTAATACTATAATTATTAGAGTTGCTACCTTTCTAGCAGATATTATTTATACCTAAAGGTTTCCTAAAGAACAGACTATAAGTAACTCCTAAGCTATATAAATTATAATATTATATTGCTTTAACTATAGGGTTCCTAAGATGTATAACTAGGTAAGACCTAGGATTATATATACTAAGACTAGAAAACTCTATTTATTTATATTAGCAGTAAACTAAGTAAACCTAGATATTATAATTAAGCCTTAGTAGTAGCTATCCTAGCCTTGCTTTTTAATAGAAATAGCTATTTAAATTATTTAAAATTAGGCTAATAGGAATATAAAAAACCCTATACTTTATATAAAAGATTTACTTATAGTAGTATAGCTATTATACCTACTATTTACTTATATATTAGTAAAGGCTATTTTATTAAATAAAACTAATAGTAAAAAAGGATTAAAGTTTATTTTCTTTTTTATTTATTTATATGCTTTTTATAGTAATTATAATAGCTAACTACTATCTTCCTCCCCCTTACTAAGCCTTAAGCTTAAGGGCTATCTTTTTTTAAGTTATCTTTAACTTTAAACCTAACCTAGGGTATGGTTATGTTAACTATATATATATTAGTCTTTAAAGGATATATAGGGAGAAGGCAGCATGCCTTTAATTAATATCTAGTAACTCTATAGTGTAAGCACTATTTATTATTATATTAAGATTATATCTCCTCTGCTAAAACCTACTTAGTATATATCTTTTACTACTTAAAGGAGAATATAATGTTTATGCCTATTATCTTTATATTACCTTTCCTATTCTAGGATATAGTTAAAGGGAATCTGGTTATTATATAGTATTAAGCCTTTAAGTATTTTTTTATTTTATAAGATTTAAGATTAAGGGTAATGCTTTATAATCTCTTTACTACCTAAAAGTAGTTTATATAAAGGATATTATATTCTATATAATAATCCTATATCTTCTTATTTAAAGCTATATATAGTTTAAATAGTTTAATAAATTCTGCCTAATAGTATCCTCTTATTAAAACCAGCTTTTACTTAAAATAAATAAAAAAATCATTAAATTTTTCTTTAGGTTATTATTTAACCTAATTTAGTTTAATAGTAGTATGCTCCTCCTAATAAGAATTTAGAAATAAGATATTAAGATATACTAGGAACTCCTTTAGAGTGTAATTAATAGATTTTCCTACTTTAAAGAAGGGTGAAATCTAAGCCTAAACCTAATTTAATAAGTATTAGTAAATAAAACACTATTTATTTTAATTATTCCTAATAAAGGCACTATTTACCTTAAGTTTATAAGCTAAAAGGCTCCTTTATACTAGATATTTAATCCGGTTTCCCTTATAAGGGTTACTTATATTAATAGGTTTTCTCTTTAGTTTTACCTTTATTAAGGCCACCTGCTGTCTACTTATGCTTAAAGTGCCTATATTAGTATTATAAGATGCGGCTAAAGCGGGTACTATTTATAGCTATTATTTTAGCTTAGTAATTTTATTTACTATATTCCTATTTATTATTTCCTATACTATTACTATATTTTAAAGGCATAGTAGCTCCTATATAGTGCTAGTCTTAGCTAGGTTAGCTATACTATTAGGTTATAATATATTTATTATTATTTTGTTTATTATAGGTATAACCTTTATATTATATCTGTTAAGGTTTCTAGGGTAAATAATAAAAGAAGAAATAATATATATTATAGTCTTACTAGAATATAACTATAAAGCTAGTAACTTAAATAAGAATATTATTTATAAAGAAAAAGAAAAGAAAAAGATCTATTTAATTTTAGTAACCCTGCCTTTATAGTTATATATATAACTAGGGCCCAAGCTGCTTGCGTATTGCTTATATAAAGCCGTCCGCTTTCCAGCTGTGTAGATCCGAGCTTTAAGCTCGAATCCATCACAAGTAACCCTATTTAATAATATAGTATTTAAGAGTTTAGAGCAAGCTAGTAGCAAAAAGACCTCCTTAGCTATATATTTAAGTAGTATATTAATAGTAACCCCATTTAATAATATAGTATTTAAGAGTTTAAAGCAAGCTTATAGCAAGAAAACCTCCCTAGCTATATATTTATAAGCATAGTTTATATAGGTACGTAATAATTTAGTAGTAAGACTAATAGTAATTAGAAGATAAAGTGCTATTAGATATACTAATAAAGAGCTATTAAGTAAACCTATTATAATAGTAATCCAGAAAGCATAGAAATAAGATCCGTTATATAAAACATAAATAATACTGCTTAGTAGTAGTAATATAACAGTTAAAAAGCACTTGTCAGGAGAGTCACGAGACAAGAGCGTAAGGGTACAGAGACCTACTAAGGCGAGCCGCGCCCTAGCTATATATAGGTATATAGGGGGACAGGCCTTATAAAGAAATAAAAAGGCTAGTAAATATAATACTTATATTACTAACCCTACCTATAGCTATTTAGCTTTAAGTATGCTTAACTATAGCCTTTACTTTACTAGTAAACCTTTAACTATAATAAAATATTTACTTTTTCCTATAAAAATAGTAAACTATTAGCTTAGTAAAAATATTAACCTAAAGAATAAATACATAAGTAAGTAGCTATATTAATATAATAACTATACAGGCATTAGATAAACTTAATAAAAATAAAAGCAGCTTTAGCATTACTATAGTATAAAATAGTATACTATAGCTAGAAACCCTAGTACTTATATTAAAGAGTAAAATAGGGAAAGCTATAAGAATAAGACAAACTTACCTTAATAGCACTATAAGTAATTAGTATTATTAGCCTAAACCCTAGTATACTTAAATCTAAGACATTAATATATAGGCTAATAAAGAAGAAAAGTTAGATTAAAAACTTAAGGAAGCTATAAAGAAGCTATGCCTTATCCAGAAGCATATATAACTTAAGAAAATATAATAGGACTTAATAAACCCCTTAGTAATTATACTAGAAGAACCCGGTCTAACTGCTTCTTTTAAGATAAATACTCTAAGTAATGAATTAATAGCAACTTACTTACAACATAGCCTTGTAAAAGCATAATTAAAAGCCCTAGTTTATAAGGGAAATAGCTATAAGAACTTATAATCCTTCTTTACAGACTTAAACATAGCTTTTATTATAAATAAAGTAACCTTTATAAATAACTTAACTAAGGTTGCCTATACTAGCAGCTGCTTAGTAAAGAAAGCAAAGTAATAATAAAATAAGTATATAGCTATAAATAGTATTATAAACTTTAATAATTATAGCTAAAAGGACTTTATTATATAGCTAAAGGATAGAGTAATAAATAAGAACATATACTACCTAAAAGTAATAAAGTTATTACTAAAGTTATAGTAATAAGATAATTAGCTATTTATAGTATTTATTAAGATTTAAGGAAAAATAAAGAGGGAGTTACCTAAAGATATCCTTAAGAGAATTCGGATTTATATATTTATTAATAGCTTAAACTATATAATAAGAAAGCAGGTCCTTAGCTAAGAGTTCCCTAAGTCTTTGGCACACCTTATTAAATAAAATTATAAGGCAGAAGTAGCTACTAAGGGGTATAATAAAAGACCCTATTAAGTCTTTAGTGGGTTGACAACACCGCGGATACGACGCGGTATTACGCCTAAAACAAAAAAGAAGCATAGAATTAGATTCCTTATTATTAATTACCCCCCCTAGTAATAGCGTATTATATAAGGGGAGTAAGCAGCGTAAAGGATGTAATAATTAATAAATTTTTATATAAATCCACAACTAATAAAAGATAAGGCACTACTTAGGAAGAAACATAATATTAAGAAAAGAATTCTAGAGTAATAGTAGTGCAGGAAAAACTAAAGAATAAAATAAAATTACTAAAGGAATTAATAATAAAAGTTATTTTAAAGGCGGAAATAATAAAAGTATAGGCTTTTATCAGAACTTTTATATAAATTACTATAAATATAGGAGGAGAGATAGCCTAAGTAAGAACTAATACAAAAGGCCTATAGGCCTTAATTATAAAAGCAGTTAGTAGCAGAGTAGAAACCATAGTTAAGAAGGTAGTTAAGGAGGTAATAAAGGCTATTCCTAGGACTAGATTAGTAGTTAGGGGGACTTAGGCGAATATTATAGCTTGTAGAGTTATAAGGCAGAATATAATAATACCTTTAGCTTAAATAGAGGGTATGGTAATACTAGCCTGCTATTACTAGGAAGCACTAGTAAAGAAAAGCACTATTAGCAAGGTAGTTAGGAACAGATTACTAGGAGAGATTATAAAGGCAGTAAATAGTGCTATTAGCATAGAGAAGGCAGTAGTAGCACGCTAATTATAAAGTAGAGACATAGTTATTATGTTTATAGAAGCAGGGAGGAAATAAAAGGAAAACACAGCCTAAGTAAGAGTTGCCTTTAGACCTAAGACAGAAGTAAATAGGAAGATGTTTAGTGTAATTATTAAGGGATTCCTAATATAATTAATAAACCATATTATAATTAAGGATATAAGGAAGAACATTAAAAAGGAGAATAGATTAAATATAGTAAAGATAATAGTACAAAAGCCAAGGGGAACAGCAATAAGGGCACTATTAGTGGTTAGTATTAAGGGCACTAAGGCAGTAAACCAACTATACTATAGGGGAATAGTATACTAAGTAAAGATTTTTAACGCTAAGCTATATAATAAGATAATCCACCTAAAGCAATATTATAACTATTATAAGATTAGATATATTGCCAGATACTATAAGGAGGAAGTAAGATGTAGCAGGTATGCTACTAGAAAATACCCTAAGGAAGAGAGGACTTGCCTGATATTAATAGGCAAGGTACAGGAAAAATGCCTAAATTATATAGGAGCATATTTAGTATAGTCTTAACTATGCTTAGTAAGCAATAAGAGATAGCAGCAGGCTAGGGAGGCTTATGCTATAAGGCTGCTATTCTTCTGTAACTATTAGTCAGAGGTTATAACGGCTACTATAGGCAAGGGTTATTAGAGAGAAGAAACTGGGGGACTAACGGAGAGGCAGCTAAGAGGAAGGAGTATATAACTAAGGGGCCCTTTTACAAGACAAATCTATAAGCTAAGATTAGGATAATAAAGACTGGCAGAGAAAGGTATAATACTAGCCTTTCTATAACTAACTAAAGGGCTAAACAATACCAAAGCCAGCCCAACCAGGGTGCTCTAAAGCATACAATAAAGTACATAATTAAGGTTATATACTGGAATACATAGAAGAAAAGCAATTTAGTATATCTAGCGTTAGGGCATAACGTTAGCCCTAAGGTCATAGCTATCTAGAAACCAGGAGGCTATAATAGTATACCGCTAAATCTATCTTAAGGACACTATACATTAGTAATATATAGCAGAAGAATAGCAATTTATATATACTAAAAGGTTAAGACAGGACTTTAGACTATAGGGAGGGGGGAGGATTAGTATAGTATTAAGCTATATAAAATAAAGGTATATAATATTTATTCCCTAGCTTATAAAAGGGAGTAGCAGACGCCTTTATAATACTTTACTAATACCTAGGTAAAGGGCTGGAGTGTGTTTATAAGGGACTTTAACTAACATCACCCCTTATAGGACAGATTTAGCTAAATATCTCTAGGGCATAATAAGATGTTAGAATTTATAATAAGGTGGCAACTCAGCCTGGCTATACTGTTTAGAGAAGTAATAAGGAAAGAATATAGCAGTAGGAATAGCACTATTAACTATATATAGACCACCTATAACATTAGTATTAAATTCATTAGGCTAGTAGAAATCGCCAGATCTGACCATATGCCCCAGCTTATTAGCATTAGAATAAACAAGGAATTAAGCAACAGCTTAGGGTTAGTCTAGGGTTAGAGGACAGCAGATAAGAACCTTATTATAGTAAAGGCTTTAAACAGGCTTAGAAAGAAGGGGTTAGAGCTTCTGCTGTGTAACTAGTAAGAAATTAATAACTATGCATAGTAGCTTACTTAATAGCTTATAAAGATAGCTAATACAGTAGCACCTAAGTAACCTTAAGAGCATAGTAAACTATAGCCTTAGTAGAATAAAAGGGTAAGGGACATAATAATAGAGGCAAGACGTGCTAATAGGCAGTAGTAGTAACAACGAACGCAGGAAGTATAGCAGGCCTTAATAGAAGCTACAAAAAAACAGGATTATATTATCTTAAAGAAGAAGAGAAGCAGCTGGCAATAGGCAGTTAGTAAGTTATCTAAGTCTAAAGGGAGTCTTTAAACCCTAGAGCATTAGGCCTAGCTATAGAGTAGACTTCCTCTTAAAAGGCAACAGGTCCTACTACTAACTCGGCTAGGAGATAACAGCAGGGAGGAGATAGTAAAGGTTACATATAAGGGTAAGGTAAGGGTATTTACAAAGAGGTTCTTCCCTCTATCTACGGCTAGGGCTTTAGGTCCGGAGGCAAAGAAGGGGACAAAATACTATAATAATAATTAGGTAGTTCCTGTGTTTATAAAGGAGGAAATTAAAGAGGTTATAAAGAATATAGTAAGTTAGAAAGCCCTAAGACCGGACAAGCTGCTAATAGGTTTCCTTAAGCTATACAGAGCGGCCCTAATATTATGTTTAACACGCCTTATAAATGCTTACTATAGTTTGGGATATTATCCGGCCTTCTTTTAATAAGCAAAGGTAGTAGTTCTATATAAACCTAGGAAGACCCCTAAGGAGTTAGGCAAACCAGGGGGGTAGAGGCTGATATTGCTATTAAACATAATAGGTAAAGTAATTAAAGGAGCTATTATAAGGAGGATTACTATTATAGTAAAGGAAGGCTATATACTACCGGACATACAGATAGGCAACAGGGCTGGCAGATTAACAGAGGTAGTACTAAGCATACTAAAAGAGGTTATAAGGACGGCATAGCATTATTAGGGGATAGTATTATTACTATAGCTAGATATTACTAGGGTATTTAACATTATTAGCTATAAATGATTAATCTGTACTATAAAGGAGTTAGGACTGCTAGGGTGGATAGCTAGATAGGCACAGGGCTTTATATTAAAAAGGAGAGCATAATTAGCATTTAACAGACGTATTACTAAGGAAATCCAAGTTACTGCAGGGGTTTTATAAGGGTCGCCGGCGTCTTCTATCCTCTTTTTGCTTTATATTATGCCACTATATTAAAGACTAGTAGCAGCGGAATTAATGTTAATATTAGGGTTCTTAGATAATATAAACATTATAGCATATAGAAAAACAGCAGAGGAGATAAAAGTATAACTAGAAAGAGCCTAGAAAATATATAAGAAGTAGTTAAAGGAGTATAGGCTAAGGTTTAACCTAGGGAAGAGTAAGCTAATGTACTTTATAAGGAAGAGGCAGGCGATTATAATAACAATCTAACTTAGAAGAGTAATAATACAACTAACATAATTAGCGCAATTCCTAGGGGTTTGGATTCACTGGAAGCTTTGTTAGTTAACCTATATAGAGAAGGTAAATGCTAAATTGTTACAGCAGAAGTTAGCACTTATAGTACTAGCTGTGTCTACGTAGAGATGCTAACTAGAGTGTGCAAGATCCCTTTATATATAGGTAATAAGAAGCATAATAGCCTATAAAGCTAGGATATACTATACCTATAGCAAGCCAGAAGGGGTAGCACAGGGAATAGCAAAGGCATTTATAAGGGAACAGAATAAATACTTAAGGCAGGTTATAGGGGTATATAAGGCAATACTAGTAATACTCTTAAAGACAGAAGCAGTAGTACTGCCAGTGGATCTGTACCTTAATTATATTAAATAACAATTCTACTAAAGACTTAAGGATAGTAATATAAGCAAGAAGATATAGCAGGCCTGTAATTTAATAGCATTGCAGCTATAACGCCAAGGAAGGGGCTACTAATGTAATCACTATAAGGCGTTTCTTAATGCCCCCCCCCCCTCCCTAGCAGCCTTATAGCTAGATAGGAATTAGAGAGAGAGTAGGAAAAATGGTAGACCTGGCAGAGGTATAAGGCTTAGGTGAGAAGAGAACAGGCAAAAGCAATAGTAGTAAATAAGGAACCTAACTTTAAGAGTATAAAAAAGATAGTAAAGCTCTATAATAGCCTGCTTAAGTATAAATCTACGGCCTTAGTACAGTTTTAAACAGAAAAAATAGGGCTAAATGCCTTCCTTTATAATAGATAGGTGCCTAAGGTAACTTCACTAATATATTAATACTAGGGAGAAGATAAGGATATCTACTACCTTATCCTATTATACTTAGAATATAACTATCTAAGACTAATTCTAGTAGTGCCTATAATAAGAAATCCGCAGGAACTTAGGGCAGCGCTTAATAACAAAAAGCTAGCACTAAATATTATAAAGTAGGTGCTTTTGACTGGGCGACTTTAGTAGTACAGGTTAGCAGAGGAGCTTAGTAAGGCATAGTAGATATGCAATAATAAGGCTAAGAAAGGGACCAGAGGCAATAGAAACAATAGAATAGAGGAGGAAGAGCCAGACTAGGAGGGGAGGTGCTTATAAGGGGTTTTTACTAACATACTAACCTTTTATATAAAGCATAACCACACTTCTATTATTGTTTATAGTTCCGGGGAACTAGCAGATATCTTATACTAATAGTTAGAAATAATAAAGACTTTATACTAAAGGCTTAGCGGGAGCTATATAGAAGAATATGGGTTTTCTCCCTATATTAGAGTTTTTCCTATATTAAGAAGTTAGTTGATGGACTAGTTAGTGGCTCTAGCTACCTAGCGTATATGAATAATAATAATAATAATAATAAAAGACCCTATCCCTATAGGAAATAAGTTAGATTAATATTACTATTAGAGGATAAGCAGGGGACAAGTAGTAAGAAAGAAACAACCCAGGGCTAGCAATCTTATTTCTATTTTAAATGTAGAAAATACGGCTATATTACTCCTTATTATAAAGCATTTAATTATAAGACATACGGATCAGATAAGCATGTAATGAGTTTGCACTATAATAACTATAAGAAAGCAGCGCAGGCTATAAACCTAAATATAATACTAGTAACTATAATATATACTTAGGGATATATTATTATAGTTAAATCCTTAGGCTAAATTAAGGACTTTAAGAACAAAATTAATAACTCTTAAATAAGAATAAAAATAAAACTATAGTAAGAAGGAAGCTAAATAATAGTAAATACACTATTTAACCTAAGAGTAATAAACTTAATAATATATTTAAACTTATTATTTAAAGCTAATTAAAGTAGGGTAAAAGTAAATAAAGTAAAGCTAAAAAGCGCCTTACTAATAAAACTAAAGCACTAGGGTATTATTAATAAAGTAGTATAAATAACAGATAGTACTGGTTATAATAAATTCTATTAACTCTGCTGCTATATAGTAAATACTAAAGAGGGACTAATCCTAAAAATAGACTAGACTATAAACTATAAGCTAAAAGTATTATTATAAGCATTAGGTTATTAAAGATATTTAGTAATAAGAGAATGCCTAAAGCTAGTTACTAGCTTATAATAAATTTACTATATAAAAAAAACACTAGATATAATGCTAATCCTTAGCTAATGTATAGTATAACTATTTATTTCCTAGGAAAAGCTAAATAAAAATAAAATAAATAAAGAGGTTACTATAAAAACACTTCTACTAAAATATAAAGAATTTATAAATATATTTTTAAAGGAGTTAGCTAGTAGGCTACTTTTTCTAAAAGGGAAAACTTATATAATAGAATTAATAAAAAAAAGAATACTACTATAAGGGCTGATTTATAACCTAGTAAAGAAAGAGCTATAAGTTTTCTATAAGTACTTAGCAGATATATAAAAAAAAGGCTAGATAAGAAGATTAATAAGTCTAGCAAGAGTCCTAATATTATTTATGCTAAAAAAGGGAGGCTAACTATGCCTTTATATAGATTATAAAGGCCTTAATAAGGTTACTAAGAAGGATAAGGCCTCTCTTCCCCTTATATTAGAATTATTAGATAGATTAAGGGAAGTAATAATTTATATAAAGCTAGACTTAAAAGATACTTACTACTAGCTATGTATCTGCAAGGGTAATAAGTAAAAGACAGCTTTTTAATACCAATATAGTTACTTTAAATATCTTGTCATGCCCTTTAGCTTGGTAAATGCACCTGCTACCTTCTAAGAATATATTAATACTATACTAGGAGAGCTAGTAAATATAATATGTATTATCTATTTAGATAAAATCCTAATTTATAGCAGTAATACAGCCATGTACAAGGGGTATATTAAACTAGTCCTATAGAGATTATATATTATAAAGTTATATATAAACCTTAATAAATGCAAATTCTTAATAACAAGGGTTAGCTTCCTTAGATTTATTATTACACTAAAGGGTATTAAAATAGAACCAAAATGCATTAAGGTAATAGCAGAATAGCCGCTACTTAGTAGCATACTAAAGATATAAATTTTTCTTGGGTTTATAGGGTTTTACTAATAGTTTATTAGGGTATATAGTAAAATTACTATCCTATTAACAGGCCTTTTAAAGGGAGGGTTTAAAAGGACCTTTAAATTACCTTATAATATATAAGATATATTTAAGATATTAAAATAAAAGTTTTTAGAAGTACTAGTCCTAGTTTATTTTAATCTAATAGCCCCTCTTTAAGTTAAAACAAACGCCTTAGCGTTTGCTATTAGCATAGTATTAGTAATATTAGTGCTAAGTAATTAGCGCCTAGTTATATATATATTATAAAAGCTGTTAGGTCCTAAACTCTATTATATAATACTTAATACTAAGCTACTAGCTATATAAGAAGCTTTTTATATATAGAGATATTACCTAGCTTACTTATAGTATTTAATAAAAGTAGTTACTAATTACTTAAACTATAAATACCTAGTAATAAAACCAAAGCTTTCTAGTAAATAAGTTATAGTATTAAATAAACTTTATTTATATAATTTTATAATTAAGCATAGGCTAGGGAAGTTAAACCTAGCTAACAGACTATCTTAAAGACTAAATTACTTCTTAAAAGCAGCTATAGTAAAGGTATAGTTATTATACTTATTAATATTCTTAGATAAGTTTGTAGAGAAGGAGTAGAGTAATAATAGCACTAATAAAATAGTATATATAATAGTATTCCAAGGCATAAAGGCCTTATTATAAGAGACATAAAGAGAGAGTAGTATAAGAGCTATATATTTAAGTAGTATATTAATAGTAACCCTATTTAATAATATAGTATTTAAGAGTTTAAAGAAAGCTAGTAGTAAGAAGACTTCCCTAGCTATATATTTAAGCAGTATAAGAGCTATATATTTAAGTAGCATATTAATAGTAACCCTATTTAATAATATAGTATTTAAGAGTTTAGAGTAAGCTAGTAGCAAGAAAACCTCCCTAGCAATATATTTAAGCAGTATAAGAGCTATATATTTAAGTAGTATATTAATAGTAACCTTATTTAATAATATAGTATTTAAGAGTTTAGAGTAAGCAAGTAGTAAAAAGACCTCCCTAGCTACATATCTAAGCAGCATAAGAGCTATACATT
>AFQZ01000820.1:0-23767 GCA_000222935.2 Aciculosporium take MAFF-241224 | reverse complement strand
GGCAGGAATTAGAGAGGGAGTGGGAAAAACAGTGGATACAGCAGAGGCATAAGGCTTGGGTGAGAAAAGGATAGGCAAAAGCAATAGCAGTAAACAAGGAACCTAATTTCAAGAGCACAAAGAAGATAGCACGGCTCCATAATAGCCTGCTTAAGCATGAATCTGCGGCCTTAGTGCAGCTCTAAACGGAAAAATAGGGTTGAATGCCTTCCTTTATAGCAGACAGGTGCCCGAGGTAACATCGCTAATATGCCAATATTAGGGAGGAGATGAGGATATCTACCACCTTATTTTATCGTGCCCGGAATATAATTATCTAAGGCCGATCCTAGTAATGCCTGCAATAAGAGACCTGAGGGAACTTAGGGCGGCGTTAAACAACAAGAAGTTTACACTAATTATTACAAAGTGGGTGCTCTTAACTAGGCGCCTCTAGCAGTACAGGTTAGCGGAGGAGCTTTATAAGGTATAGTAGATATGCAATAGCAAGGCTGGGAAAGGGACCAGAGGTGATAAAAACAACAGAAGAGGGGAGGAGGAGCTGGATTAGGAGGGGAGGTGCTTATAGGGGGTTTCTACTAACATACTAACCTCTTATGTAAAGCATAACCACACTTCTGTTATTATCTGTAGTTCCCGGGGAACTAGCAGATACTGTATACTAATGGTTGAAAATAATAAAGACTTTATAGTAGAGGCTTGGCGGGAGCTATATGGAAGAATATGGGTTTTCTCCCCTGTTTTAGGGTTTTTCCTATATTAAGAAGTTAGCTGATGGACTAGATAGTGGCTCTAGCTACCTAGCGTACAATAATAATAATAATAATATTACTAGTAACTAGTTTCTTATTTAGTATTCTTAAATCCCTAGCCTTAATACTTAGTTTTAGTAAACCTTTAGCAGACTATATTACTATTAGTATTATTTTATAAGCAGATCCTAAGACCTGCTTAATAATACTAGTACTAGTATTATAAGATAGAAATCCTCTTATAGTAAACTAAGCAGGTTTTAGCCTTATTAGTATAACTCTTTTTCTTAATATTATACTTTTTAGCAGAGGTATCCTTAGGACTAGCTTGCTTAAAATAGTATTTTTACTTATATTTTATAGCTTTTTAATATTATATGCTACTTTTTAGATAAACTAGTTTAAGGCTGCTATATTAGTATTTACCTTATTAATAATAGTAGTATAAGCATTAACTTTTCTCTTAACTTTACTAAGGTAGTCTTTAAGATTTATAATTTAACTTTTATATTTTAAGTTTATATATATTATCTTAACTTTCTTTAGAATTATCTTTTTTATAATAGCCTTACTTATTATACTATATTATATAGCTAGACTTTAGATTAAATTTTATTAATCTACTAGCTCTTTCTTTAAGGTAGTTATATTTTATTTCCTAATTATAAATTCTTATACCTAGTTTATTTATACCCTTATATCCTAATTATATACTAATAGTAAATCCGCTTTTCTAATTATAATAAGGGCTTTAGTAATAGGCCTATTAATACTACTTAATTTATTATAGTATTATGCTATAAGGACTTCTTCCTTTAATAGCAGTCCTAACTACTAATCTTTAGAACTAGTAATATTACTAGCCTATTCTCTGTTAATAAAACTTATAGTAGCCTGTTTAATACGGATTCTAATGTTATAAATAACAGGTATATTAGCTAAGTATTTACCCTTCTTATAGCATTCTTTTTTATTAGCTAGGATTAAGTTATTTATTCTAAAGATCTAGTATAGGATATTAATTTATAAGGGGTATATTATATTTATTTTTACTATAAAGACTATATTCTTATTAATTTTAGCTCCCTAGGTTATAAAATCTTTAAAATATATATAAATTATATCTTTAGTAGTTTAAATACTATTACTAGCCTAGTATTATTATATTTTAAATAACTCTAATTTAGTTACTTTCTTTAGGAACTAATAGTATTCTTAAGTAGATTTAAAATAACTAACTAATAAGATAAAATTAAGCTTGCTTAGTTTGCTTAAAATAGTATAAATACTTATAGATTTTACTCTAGGCCTTATATAGCTAGAAGAGGTTCTATTCCCTTAGTATGCTATTAAGCTAATAAATTTAATATTAAAGTCCCTGTTTTTATTATTTAAATTAGCTTCTTATTATTATTCCTGTACGCTAGGTAGCTAGAGCCACTATCTAGTTCATCGACTAACTTCTTAATATAGGAAAAACCCTAAAATAGGGGAGAAAACCTATATTCTTCTATATAGCTCCTACTAAGCCTTTTATATAAAGTCTTTATTATTTTTAACTATTAATATAAGATATCTACTAGTTTCCCTAAAACTACAGATAATAATAAAAGTATAGTTATACTTTATATAAAAGGTTAGTATATTAGTAAAAACCCCCTATAAGTACCTTTCCTTCTAATCTAGCTCTTTCTTCTCTATTCTATTATTTCTATTACCTTTAGTCCCTTTCTTAACCTTAATATTATATATCTGCTATACTTTATAAAGCTCCTTAGCTAACTTATATTACTAAAGTTACTTAATTAAAAGCACTTACTTTATAATATTTAGTACTAGCTTCTTATTATTAAGTACTACCCTAAGCTCCTATAGGTCTCTTATTATAAGCACTACTAGGATTAGCCTTAAATAGTTATATTTTAAGTAAGAAAGAATAAAGTAGTAAATATCCTTATCTCTTTCTTAGTATTAATATATTAGTAATATTACCTTAAGCACCTACCTATTATAAAGAAAAGCATTTAGCCTTATTTTCTTTATTTAAAGCTATATTAAGGCTATAGATTTATACTTTAATAGGCTATTATAAAGCCTTACTATTTTTTTTATACTCTTAAAGTTAGGTTCCTTATTTATTACTATTACTTTTACTTATTTTTTTCTTACTTAAGCCTTATGCTTTTACTATATCTACTATTTTTCCTAATCCCTTTCTAATTCCTATCTAGCTATAAGGCTGCTAGGGAGGGGGGGGGGGCATTAGGAAATGCCTTATAGTAATTATATTAGCAGCCTCTCCTTAGTATTATAGCTATAATACTATTAAACTATAAGCCTGTTATATCTTTTTACTTATATTATTATCCTTAAGTCTTTAGTAAAATTATTACTTAACATAATTAAGGTATAAATCTACTAGTAGCACTACTACTTTTATCTTTAAGAGTATTACTAGTATTACCTTATATACCCCTATAACCCGCCTTAAGTATTTATTTTATTCCCTTATAAATACCTTTACTACCCCTTATACTACCCTTTTTAACTTACTATAGGTATAGTATATCCTAGCTCTATAAGCTATTATACTTTTTATTACCTATATATAAAGGGATCTTATATACTTTAGTTAGTATCTCTATATAAATATAGCTAGTACTATAAGTACTAACTTTTACTATAATAATTTAGTATTTACCTTTTTTATATAAGTTAACTAATAAAGCTTCTAGTAAATCTAAGCCCCTAGAAATTATACTAATTATATTAGTTATATTATTATTCTTTTAAGTTAAATTATTATTATAATTAAAAAGACACACCGCGGATACAACGCGGTATTACGCCTAAAACGGAAAAGAAGCACAGAATCAGATTCCTTATTATTAATTACCCCCCCTAGTAATAGCATATTATATAAGGGGAGTAAGTTATATAAGGGGCATAATAATTAATAAATTTTTATATAAATCTATAACTAATAAAGGACAGGGCACTACTGAAATATAGCTTTAAGGAGAGAATTCTAGAGTAATAGTAATATAAGAAAAACTAAAGAATAAAATAAAATTACTAAAGGAATTAATAATAAAAGTTATTTTAAAGGTAGAAATAATAAAAGTATAGGCTTTTATTAGAATTATTATATAAGTTACTATAAATATAGGAGGAGAAATAGCCTAAATAAGAACTAGTATAAAAGGCCTATAGGCTTTAATTATAAAGGCAGTTAATAGTAAGGTAGAAACCATAGTTAAGAAGGTAGTTAAGGAGGTAATAAAGGCTATTCCTAGGACTAGATTAGTAGTTAGGGGGACTTAAGTAACTATTATAGCTTATAAAGTTATAAGGTAGAATATAATAATTCCTTTAGCCTAAATAGAGGGTATAGTAATACTAGCCTATTATTACTAGGAAGTAATAGTAAAGGAAAATACTATTAATAAGGTAGTTAGAAACAGATTACTAGAGGAGATTATAAAGGTAGTAAATAGCACTATTAGTATAAAGGAGGCAGTAGCAGTATACTAACTATAGAGTAAAGATATAGTTATTATATTTACTAAAGCAAGGAGGAAATAAAAGAAAAACATGGCCTAAGTAAGAGTTACCTTTAGACCTAAGGTAAAAGTAAATAAAAAGATGTTTAGTGTAATTATTAAGGGATTCCTAATATAATTAATAAACCATATTATAATTAAGGATATAAGGAAGAATATTAAAAAGGAAAATAGTTTAAACATAGTAAAGATAATAGTATAAAAGCTAAAGGAAATAGCAATAAGGGCATTACTAGTAGTTAGTGTTAAGGGCACTAAGGTAGTAAACCGCCTATGCTATAGGGGAATAGTATACTAAGCAGAGATTTTTAATGCTAAGCTATATAATAAGATAATCCACCTAAAGCAATATTATAACTACTATAAGATTAGGTATATTACTAGGTACTATAAGGAGGAAGCAAGATATAGTAGATATACTACTAAAAAACACCTTAAAGGAGAGAGGACTTACCTAATATTAACAGGTAAGGTATAGGAAAGATACCTAAATTATACAGGGGTATATCTAGTATAGTCTTAGCTATGCTTAGTAAGTAATAATAAATAGTAGTAGGCCAGGGAGGCTTATGCCATAAGGCCGCTGTTCTTCTGTGGCCATTAGCCAGAGGTTATAACGGCTACTATAGGCAAGGGTTATTAAGGAGAAGAGACTAAAGGACTAATAAAGAGATAGCTAAGAGAAAGGAGTATATAACTAAGGGGCCCTTTTATAAGATAAACCTATAAGCTATGATTAGAATAATAAAGACTGGCAGAGAAAGGCATAATACTAGCCTTTCTATAACTAATAAGAGGGTAAAACAATACTAGAGCCAGCCTAACTAAAGTGCTTTAAAGCATATAATAGAGTATATAATTAAGGTTATATACTAGAATATATAAAAGAAAAGCAATCTAGTATATCTAGTATTAGGGCATAACATTAGCCCTAAGGTAATAGCTATTTAGGAACCAGGAGGTTATAATAGTATACTGCTAAATCTATTTTAAGGGCACTATATATTAATAATATACAGCAAAAGAATAGTAATTTATATATATTAAAAGGTTAAGACAGGACTTTAGATTATAGGAAGGGAGGAGAATTAGTATAGTATTAAGCTATATAAAGTAAAGGTATATAATATTTATTTCCTAGCTTATAAAAGGGAGTAGCAGACACCTTTATAATACTTTACTAATACTTAGGTAAAGAGCTAGAGTGTGTTTATAGGGGACTTTAACTAATACCACCCTTTATAGGATAGATTCAGCTAAACCTCTTAGGGGTATAATAAGATATTAGAATTTATAATAAGGTGGTAACTCGGCCTAGCTATGCTGTTTAGAGAAGTAATAAGGAGAGAACTTAGCAGCAGGGATAGCACTATTAACTATACATAAACTACTTACGATATTAGTGTTAAATTTATTAGGCTAGTAGAAATCGCTAGATCTAACCATATACCTTAGCTTATTAGCATTAGAACAAGCAAGAAATTAAGCAACAGCCTAGGGTTAGTTTAAGGTTAAAGGACAGCAGATAAGAACCTTATTATAGTAAAGGCTTTAAACAGGCTTAGAAAGAAGGGGTTAGAGCTCTTACTATATAACTAACAGAAAATTAATAACTATATATAATAGCTTACTTAATAACTTATAGAGATAGCTAATATAGTAGCACTTAAACAACCTTAAGGGTATAATAAACTACAGCCTTAGTGAAATAAAAGGGTAAAGGATATAATAATAAAGGCAAGACATGCTAATAAGCAGTAGTAGTATTAACGGACATAGGAATTATAGCAGGCCTTAACAGAAGCTATAGGAAAACAGGATTATATAATCTTAAAGGAAAAAAAAAGTAATTAGTAATAGGCAGTTAGTAAGTTATTTAGGTTTAAAGGGAGCCTTTAGACTCTAGAGCGCTAGGCCTGGCTATAGAGTAGACTTCCTCCTAAGATATAATAGGTCCTACTACTAACTTAGCTAGAAGATAACAGTAGGGAGGAGATAGTAAAGGTTATATATAAGGGTAAGGCAAAGGTATTTATAAAAAGGTTCTTTCCTTTATTTACGGCTAGGGCTTTAGGTCTAGAGATAAAGATAGAGATAAGATACTATAGTAATAATTAAGTGGTTTCTGTGTTTATAGAGGAGGAAATTAAAGAAGTTATAAAGAATATAGCAAGTTAGAAAGCCCTAAAGCCGGATAAGCTATTAATAGGTTTCCTTAAGCTATATAAAGCAGCCTTAATATTATGTTTAACACGCCTTATAAATGCATGCTATAGTTTAGAATACTATCCGGCCGCCTTCTAGTAAGCAAAGGTAGTAGTTCTATGCAAACCTAGGAAAACCCTTAAGGAATTAGGCAGACCAGGGGGATAAAGGCTAATATTACTATTAAATATAATAGGAAAAGTGATTAAGAGAGCTATTATAAGGAGGATTACTACTATAGTAAAGAAAGGCTATATACTGCCGGATATACAGATAAGTAATAAGGCTGGTAGGTTAATAGAGGTAGTACTAAGCATGTTAAAAGAGGTTATAAGAATAGCGTGGTATTACTAGGGAATAGTATTATTACTATAGCTAGATATTACTAAGGCGTTTAACACTATTAGTTATAAATAATTAATCTACACTATAAAGGAGTTAGGACTGCTAAGGTAAATAACCAGATAGGTATAGGGCTTTATATTAAGAAAAAGAGCATAACTAGTGTTTAACGGACGTATTACTAAGGAAATCTAAGTTACTATAGGGGTTCCGTAAGGGTTACTAGCATCTCCTATCCTCTCTCTGCTCTATATTATATTACTATATTAAAGACTAGTGGCAGCGGAATTAATATTAATATTAGGGTTATTAGATAATATAAACATTATAGTATATAAAAAAATAGCAGAGAAAACTAAAGTATAACTAAAAGGAGCCTAGAGAATATATAAGGAGTAGTTAAAAGAGTATAGGCTAAGGTTTAACCTAGGAAAGAGCGAGCTAATATACTTTATAATGAAGAGGCAGGTAATTATAATGACAATCCGACTTAGAAGAACAATAATACAACCGACATAATTAGCGCAATTCCTAGGGGTTTAGATTTACCAGAAGCTTTATTAGTTAACCTATATAGAGAAGGTAAATACTAAATTATTATAGCAGAAGTTAGCACTTATAGCGCTGGCTATATTTATATAGGGATGCCGACTAAAGTATGCAAGATCTCTTTATACACAGGTAATAAGAAGCATAATAGCCTATAAAGCTAGGATATACTATACCTGCAGTAAGTTAGAAGGGGTAGCATAGGGGGTAGCAAAGGCATTTATAAGGGAATAGAATAAATGCTTAAGGCGGGTTATAAGGGCATATAAGGCAACACTAGTAATACTATTAGAGATAAAAGCAGCAGTGCTACTAGTGGATTTATATCTTAATTACATTAAGTAACAATTCTACTAAAGACTTAAGGATAGTAGCATAGGCAAGAAGATATAACAGGTATATAATTTAATAGCATTATAGCTATAACACTAAGGAAAAGGCCGCTAACGCAATTACTATAAGGCGTTTCCTAATGCCCCCCCCCCCCCTCCCTAGTAGCCTTACAGCTAAATAGAAATTAAAAAGGGAGTGGGAAAAACAGTGGATATAGCAGAGGTATAAGGCTTAAGTAAGAAGAGAACAGGCAAAAGCAATAGTAATAAATAAGGAACCTAACTTTAAGAGTATAAATAAAATAGCAAGGCTTTATAATAGCCTATTAAAGCATAAATCTACGGCCTTAGTATAGCTTTAAACAGAAAAAATAAGGCTAAATACCTTTCTTTATAATAGACAGGTGCCTAAGGTAATATTACTAATATATTAATACTAGGGAGGAGATAAGGATATTTAGCACCTTATCCTATTATGCCTAGAACATAACCATCTAAGGCTGATCCTAGTAGTGCTTATAATAAGAGACCTATGGAAACTTAGAGTAGCACTTAATAATAAGAAGCTAGTACTAAATATTACAAAATAGGTGCTCTTAACTAGGCAACTTTAGCAGTATAGGTTAGCAGAGGAGCTTTATAAGGCGTGGTAGATATATAATATTAAGGCTAAGAATAGGACTAGAGGTAACAGAAACAATAGAATAAAGGAGGAAGAGCTAGATTAGAAGGAGAGGTGCTTATAAGGGGTTTTTACTAATATACTAACCTTTTATATAAAGCACAACTACACTTCTGTTATTATCTGCAGTTCTAGGGGAACTAGCAGATATCTTATACTAATGGTTAAAAACAATAAAGATTCTATATTAAAGGCTTAGCGGGAGCTATATAGAAGAATATGGGTTTTCTTCCCTATCTTAGGGTTTTTCCTATATTAAGAAGTTAGTTAATGAACTAGTTAGTGGCTCTAGCTACCTAGCGTACATAAATATATATTATTATAATTACCTGCCTTTTCCTTATAAAAAAATAATAGCTTACTCTTCCTTAGGTTAAACCTTAGCTTATACTTCTTTAACTACTCTTTATATATCCTTTAGGCTTTTTTTAGTTATACTTTAGTCTTCTTTATTATTTTTTTATATACTATAATATTTATATTATCTAAGAACCCTAATATTAATATTAATTCTACTACTACTAGTTTTTAATATAATAATATAATATAAAGCAGAAAGAGAATAGAAAACGCTAGTAACCCTTATAAAACCCCTATAGTAACTTACATTTCCTTAGTAATATACCTATTAAATGCTAGTTATACTCTTTTTTTTAATATAAAGCCCTATACCTATCTAGCTATTTACCTTAGTAGTCTTAACTCCTTTATAGTATAAATTAGCTATTTATAGCTAATAGTATTAAATACCCTAGTAATATCTAGCTATAATAATAATGCTATTCCCTAGTAATACTATACTATCTTTATAACCTTTTTTAGTATGCTTAGTACTACCTTTATTAACCTACTAGCCTTATTGCCTATTTATATATTTAGTAGTATATAGCTTTCCTTTATTATAATAGTAATCCTTTTTATAATAGCTCTCTTAATTACTTTTCTTAGTATATTTAATAGTAATATTAGCCTTTACTCCCTTAATTTACTTAACTTCTTAGGAGTTTTCCTAGGTTTATATAAAACTATTACCTTTACTTACTAAAAGGAGGCTAGATAGTATTCTAAACTATAATATATATTTATAAGGCATATTAAATATAATACTAAGGCTGCTTTATATAGCTTAAGAAAACCTATTAGCAGCTTATCTAGCTTTAGGGCTTTTTAATTTACTATATTCTTTATAACTTCTCTGATTTCCTCCTTTATAAATATAGAAACTACCTAATTATTACTATAGTATTTTATCTTTACCTTTATCTCTAAACCTAAAGCCCTAGCTATAAATAAAGGAAAAAACCTCTTTATAAATACCTTTGCCTTACCCTTATATATAACCTTTATTATTTCCTCCCTATTATTATTCCCTAGCTAAGTTAGTAGTAAGACCTGTTATATTTTAGGAAAAAGTTTACTTTATAACCAGGCCTAGTGCTTTAGAGTTTAAAGGCTCCTTTTTAACCTAGATAACTTACTAACTACTTATTATTAACTATTTTTCTTTTCCTTCAAGATAATATAATTCTGTTTTTCTATTACTTCTATTAAGGCCTGCTATAATTCCTATATTTATTATTACTATTACTACCTATTAGTATATCTTGCCTTTACTATTATATTTTTTACCCTTTTATTTTACTAAGGCTGTGATTTATTATGCCCTTAAGGTTATTTAAATGTTATTATATTAGCTATCTTTATAAGCTATTAGGTAAGCTATTATGTATAATTATTAATTTCTTACTAGTTATATAGCAGGAGCTTTAATCCCTCCTTTTTAAGTCTATTTAAAGCCTTTACTATAATAAGGTTTTTATTTACTATTTTCTAACTCTAAACTAACCCTAGGCTATTACTTAATTATTTATTTATCCTAATACTAATAAGCTAAGATGTATAGTTAGATCTGGTGATTTCTACTAGCCTAATAAATTTAATACTAATATTATAAGTAGTTTATATATAGTTAATAGTACTATTCCTACTATTATATTCTCTCCTTATTACTTCCTAAATAGTATAACTAGGCTAAGTTATTACCTTATTATAAATTCTAATATCTTATAATACCCTTAAAAGGTTTAGCTAAATCTATTCTATAAGGGGTAATATTAGTTAAAGTTCCCTATAAATATACTTTAGCCCTTTACCTAGGTATTAGTAAAGTATTATAAAGGCGTCTGCTACTTCCTTTTATAAGCTAGAAAAAAAATATTATATACCTTTACTTTATATAGCTTAATATTATACTAATCCTCCTTTTTCTTTATAATTTAAAGTCCTATCTTAACCTTTTAATATATATAAATTACTATTTTTTTACTATATATTACTAATATATAGTGCTATTAAAATAAATTTAGTAGTATACTATTATAACCTCCTAGTTTCTAAATAGCTATTACCTTAGGGCTAATACTATGCCCTAATACTAAATAGACTAAATTACTTTTTTTCTATATATTCTAGTATATAACCTTAATTATATACTCTATTATATACTTTAAAGTACCCTGGTTAAGCTAGCTTTAGTATTATTTTACCCTTTAGTTAGTTATAAAAAGGCTAGTATTATGCCTTTCTCTGCTAGTCTTCACTATTCTAATTATAGCTTATAAGTTTATCTTATAAATAAGCCCTTTAGTTATATATTCCTTTCTCTTAACTATTTCTTTATTAGTCCCTTAGTCTTTTCTTTATAATAACCCTTACTTATAATAGCTATTATAACCTTTAACTAATAGTTATAAAAAAATAGCAGCTTTATAATATAAGCCTCCCTAGCCTACTACTATTTATTATTACTTATTAAATATAACTAAGACTATACTAAATATACCCTTATATCATTTAAGTATTTCTCCTATATCTTACCTATTAATATTAAGTAAGTCCTTTTTCCCTTAAGGTATTTTTTAGTAATATACTTATTATATTTTGCTTCTTCTTTATAGTACCTAGTAATATATTTAATCTTATAGTAATTATAATATTACTTTAAGTAAATTATCTTATTATATAGCTTAGCATTAAAAATCTCTACTTAGTATACTATTCCCTTATAGTATAGGCAGTTTACTGCCTTAGTGCCCTTAATACTAACTATTAGTAATACTCTTATTATTATTCCCTTTAGCTTTTATATTATTATTTTTACTATATTTAATTTATTTTTCTTTCTAAATTCTTCTTTATATCCTTAGTTATAATATAGTTTATTAGTTATATTAGGAATCCCTTAATAATTACACTAAATATCTTTTTATTTACTTCTGCCTTAGGTCCAAAGGTAACTCTTACTTAAGCTATATTTTTCTTTTATTTCCTCCCTGCTTTAGTAAATATAATAATTATATCTTTACTTTATAGTTAGTATACTACTATTACCTCCTTTATACTAATAGCACTATTTACTACCTTTATAATCTCCTTTAATAATCTATTCTTAATTATCTTACTAATAGTATTTCCTTTTACTATTACTTTTTAGTAATAATAAGCTAATATTATTATACTTTTTATTTAGGCTAAAGGGATTATTATATTTTACCTTATAACTTTATAAGCTATAATAATTACTTAAGTCCTTTTAATTATTATTTTAGTTTTAAAAATAGCCTTTATTATCTCTTTAACTACCTTTTTAACTATGGTTTTTACCTTACTATTAACTGTATTTATAATTAAAGCCTATAGGCCTTTTATACTAGTTCTTATTTAAGCTATCTCCCTATTTATATTTATAATAATTTATATAAAAGATTTAATAAAAGCTTATACTTTTATTATTTTTATCTTTAAAATAACTTTTATTATTAATTTCTTTAGTAATTTTATTTTATTTTTTAATTTTTCTTATACTATTATTACTTTAGGATTTTCTCTTTAATATTATATTTCTTCTTAAGTAGTTCCTTATGTTTTATTAGTTATAAATTTATATAAAAATTCTTTAATTATTATACCCCTTATATTACTTACTTTTCTTATATAATACACTATTGCTAAAGGGGGTAATTAATAATAAGGCATCTAATTCTATGCTTCTTTTTTGTTTTAGGCGTAATACCGCGTTATATCCACGGTGTTAGCAATATCTCTAGCTAAAATTGGCTAACTAATTAGCTTCTTATGTTATATTACTTATATTAAATAAAGTATTTAGTATAATTATTACCTTATATTCCTAATAATACTCTTTTAAGGTAGTTATATTTAAATAATCATTATTAAGTTCTTATAATAAGTTTAAGGTAATATATAGTAATATAAAAGGAATTATTTAGGAGGTAAAAGAAAATGTTTAAAATAAGTAGTATTTAGTAAGTAATAAGCAAGGGGTTGTAAGCATATAGATAAAAAATAACAATAAAAGTCCGTTAATATATAAATATAATAATAAAAGCTTAAAAGAATAAAATAACTTAAAGTGTATTATAATTAAAAGTAAGAAAAAGAAGGTTAGAAAAATGAAGAAAAATAGGAAATTCTGGCATGTCAGAAGGTGCAGATAAGGGGTTGAGTGAAAAGTAAAGTGAAATTATAAGTGGTGTTATAGGGAAAATAGAGTTATATATTTCTACCTGTAGTGATTATATAGGGTCCTATAGGATATTAAATCCTGCTAACCTTAAGGTTTTATTAGTACTTTTACCTTATAAGCCCCTTCTTCCTATATTCTTATTCTAGTTAATTAGACGCTTCTTTAAATATTTATTTATTAACTTTAATGTATTTACCTTTATCTTACTTTTATTAATTTACTAATTATCTTTAGTAGTATATTCTTTTTATTTTATAAGGTAAGCTATCTTAGGGTTTTATCTCTTAGTATAATAGATTTTCACCTTATATAAGATAATCTACTTAATCTCTTAGTAATTAACTTTACTGATTTGTTTTAAATTAATTAGTAAAAGGGGTGTTTTTTCCCTGCTAAATAGATCTTTACCTTAGTATAGTTTCTATATATATATTATTAATACTACTAGATATACCCTTAAGGTTAATAAAAATTTAAGTTAGTATAATAAAGGATTTACCTTTTTAAGAACCTTATATAATCCTGCTTTTTATAGTAATTATTTTTTCTTTAGCTTTTCTAAAAGCTAGTATTCTTTATATAGTTATAAGTATACTATATCTTTAATATTAATGTCTACTAGGTTATATTAGAAATTATATTTAATTTTAGATAGGGCAGTAGTAGTAGTTATTATAAGTTAAGCCTCTCTTTAATAAAGCTTATAAAGTGCCTTTAAATTCTCTTTCCCTAGCTATATATTAGAAATTACTTATTTTAGAAGAAGGTTCATAAGGTCTAGTAGTTTAAGCCTATATAATAACTTATTAGGCAACTAGTTAATTACTATAGCTACTATATTATTAAGATAGTACTATAAAGCTAGAAGGATTAATACTTATAGTACTATTAAATTTATTATAGTATAATAGTAAATAGCTATTATCACTGTTTAATTCTTCTGTTTAGCTGCTTTATTTATCTACAGATAGTAGGCAGTTATTATTAGGAATTTAACTCTTAGCTTAGTAAATATAGCCTACTAAACCTTAAAAATAAATTTAAAGTCTTTATTACTAATTATTTACCTTAGTAGTTCTTAGTTTATAATATATAAAGCTTAAAGAAGTAGTTTTACTTATATAAATACTAAATATATTATATTCCCTAGGATTAAGAGAGTTCTCTTACTAAATAAATAATTTACTAGGTAAAGGGAATTATACTTTAAGTATCCTTTTATAGCTTATATAGTGTTTACTAAGTCTATCTCTAGCATATTAGTAATAAAGTCCAGAGAAATTATATAAAAAGGTATTAGTTTTAACTATAAAGGTCTTATTTCTTTAGATTCTTTATCCCTTAAGATAGAGTTTTTCTAATAAGTTATATAATATACTACATACTTCTGGATTTACTTAGATATTTTTAAAAAATAAATGCTATATAAATCTTTTATTATTCTGCTAATTTTAAAGTAGTAATAGTTATTATATATAGTCCTTAGTATGGCTTTAATATATCTGCTTAGAATATATAGTTATTTAAGCCCTTCTCTATTCTTATAATAAAGTAGGCTCTTATTTATAAGGTTTTAGCTATAAAGTGAAATTTATAGTTAGTTCTGTTCTTACTTTAGCTGCTTTTACTAGAAACCCTTAATACTCTTAATTATCTAATAATATTATAGGTTAAATTTATACCCTATTAATATCTCCTTTTTTAATAAGTTATTTATTATAGCTACTACTTAATAGTTTTAATAGAAATATATATAGGTATTTAATTTATTATATATGCTATAGTTTGCTACCTCTTAGTAGCTAATATTTACTAAAAGTTATAATAAGGCATTAAATATAATATTAAGGACTTCTAGTATATAGGTTACTTATAATTCAAACTATAACAGATAATTCGCCACCTTAGCTAAATTTAGGTTAGCCTTATTAAGGTGTTAGGAGAGTCACGAGACAAGAGCGTAAGAGTACAGAGACCTACTAGGGCAAGCCATGCCCTAGCTATGCATAGGTATATAGGGAAATAGGCCTTATAAAGAAATAAAGAGGCTAGTAAATATAGTATTTATATTATTAACCCTATTTATAGCTATTTAGCTTTAAGTATACTTAACTATAGCTTTTACTTTACTAGTAAACCTTTAATTATAATAAAATATTTACTTTTTCCTATAGGGATAGTAAACTATTAGCTTAGTAAAGATATTAACTTAAAAATAAATATATAAGTAAGTAGCTATATTAATATAATAATTATATAGATATTAGATAAACTTAATAAAAATAGAAGTAGCTTTAGTATTATTATAGTATAAGATATTATACTATAGCTAGAACCCCCTATACTTATATAAAAAAGTAAAATAAAAAAACCTGTAAAAATAAAATAAACTTACCTTAATAGTGCTATAAGTAATTAGTATTATTAGCCTAAACCTTAGTATACTTAAATCTAAGATATTAATATATAGGCTAATAAAGAAGAAGAGTTAGATTAAGAACTTAAGAAAGCTATAAAGAAGCTATACCTTATTTAAAAGCATACTTAACTTAAGAAAATATAGTAAGACTTAGTAAACCCTTTAGTAATTATACTTAAAGAGCCTGGTTTAACTACTTCTCTCTAAATAAATACTTTAAGTAATTAATTAATAATAACTTACTTATAATATAGCCTTATAAAAGTATAAATAAAAGCCTTAGTTTATGAGGAAAATAGCTATAAGAACTTATAATCCTTTCTTATAAACTTAAATATAGCTTTTATTATAAATAGAGTAATCTTTATAAATAACTTAACTAAGGTTACTTATGCTAGTAATTATTTAGCAGAGGAAGTAAAGTAATAATAAAATAGGTATATAGCTATAAATAATATTATAAACTTTAATAATTATAGCTAGAAGGACTTTATTATATAGCTAAAGGATAAAGTAATAAATAAGAATATATACTACTTAAAAGTAATAAAGTTATTACTAAAGTTATAATAATAAGATAACTAGCTATTTATAGTATTTATTAAAATTTAGAGAAAAATAAAAAGGGAGTTACCTAAAGATATTCTTAAGAGAATTTAGATTTATATATTTATTAATAGCTTAAATTATATAATAAGAAAGCAGGTCCTTAGCTAAGAGTTCTTTAAGTCTTAGGTATATCTTATTAAATACGGTTATAAGGCAGAAGTAGCTACTAAGGGTTATAATAAAAGACCCTATCCCTATAGAAAATAAACTAGGTTAATATTATTATTAAAGAATAAGCAGGGAATAAGTAGTAAGAGAGAGATAACCTAGGGCTAGTAATCTTATTTTTGTTTTAAATGTAGAAAATATAGCTATATTACTCCTTATTATAAAGCACCTAATTATAAGATATATAGATTAAATAGGTATATAATAAGTTTATACTATAGTAACTATAAGAAAGTAGTATAAGCTATAGACCTAAATATAACGCTAGTAACTATAATATATACCTAGGGATATATTATTATAATTAAACCCCTAGGCTAAATTAAGGACTTTAAAAATAAAATTAAGAACTTTTAAATAAGAATAAGAATAAAACTATAGTAAGAAGGAAGCTAGGTAGTAATAAACATACTATTTGTCCTAAAAGTAATAAACTTAATAATACATCTAAACTTATTATTTAAAGCTAACTAAAATAGGATAGAAGCAGATAAGGTAAAGCTAGAAAGTGCCTTACTAATAGAATTAAAGTACTAGGGTATTATTAATAAAGTAGTATAAATAATAAATAGTATAGATTATAGTAAATTCTATTAACTCTACTACTATATAGCAGATACTAGGGAGGGACTAATCCTAGGGATAGACTAGGCTATAGACTATAAGCTAAAAGTATTATTATAGATATTAGGTTATTAGAGATACCTAGTAATAAGGGAATGCCTAAAGCTAATTACTAGTTTATAATAGGTTTACTATGTAAAAGAAGTAATAAGTATAATACTAATCCTTAGCTAATATATAGTATAATTATTTATCTCCTAAGGAGAGCTAAATAAAAATAAAATAAGTAAAGAAATTATAATAAAGGCACTCTTACTAAAATATAAAGAATTTATAAATATATTTTTAAAGGAGTTAGCTAGTAGGCTACTCTTTTTAAAAGGGAAAACTTATATAATAAAATTAATAGACAGAGAAATGCTATTATAGGGGCTAATTTATAACCTAGTAAAGAAAGAGCTATAAGTTCTCTATAAATACTTAGTAGATATATAAAAGAAAGTGCTGGTTTCATAGAGTGTGATTGCTGTAGTAATAACGGGGGGGTAACAAAGGTCTGATTTCTATATAATTGTAATTATTTAAAGGGAAAAGAGGGGGACGATGCAGAAGTATAGTGTTATAGCTACAGTACTGCCCTAGGTTACATAACATAGTAATCCAGCTAATTAGGGCACGTATATTGTGCATATAACTTATAATTACCGGTTACTATTGTGTATCCCTTCCATCCTTAAGACGAGCGATTCTAACACTTGTAAACTCTCTCTTTATTAAAAAAGAGGAATCGCTCCAAAACATGTAAAAAAAATCCGTAAAAATCAATAAATAAGCAAAAATTAATAACGTTGCGATACATAAGAAATATTACCTAAATGAATGACTTTTCCCTAGTCCAGAGCATCCTTAAAGTCCCTTAATCAATTGCGTTCGGATTCATTAAATTTGAACTCTTTATTGCGTGCTTAAGCAGCTTTAGCTTTAATGCTTAATACCGGTCTCTTTACCTAACCTTCTACTTAAATCTAAGCCTTATTCTTAGTTACAAAGGTCTTAAGGCTTCTATTTAGGGAAGCCTTTGTTATTACGTTAGTAAGGTTATTATAGCTATTTATTTATTAGATTTCCGCGATTTCCCTTTGCTTATATAACTATTATAGCACTATAATATTAATTATAAGCCTTTTCTCCTTTATAGTGCCTAATTTAATAATACACTTATATAATAAAAAAGAGTTAGTGCATATTATAATTAGGATGTTTAGCTTGTTTAATTAATTAGTAATAATCCTTAAAGTTATACTTATTATATAAGTAATATCAACTCCTTAGACTATTCTGTATAGCTCTAATGCTAAGGCGCTTTTTATAACTCTTTTAAATTTCATAGAGCTATAGGTTACGATGTTGCCTATAAGCGTGAATTCGGAGGCATTAACGTTCTTTTCCTTATTTCTAAGAATAATTACGTAGCTGATTTGTAAGCTAAGGTCTTTATTATTAGTAAAGGAGCTATTAACGAAAACATAGAGGGAGGCATTTTCTAGTAAGAGAGGCACGTAGTAAAGTCCATAAGTCTGATTATTAATTTGCTACTTAAGCCTCTTATTAAGCTTCGTTATATTGTTAGGTTCTGGTTATTAACTTTAGGCAGTAATAGAAAGATTATAAGAGGCTTCGGGTTGGCAGATAAGAGTAATATATACACCTTAAGCCCTCTGCTCAACATATTAAGCTTAATTATCCTAGTTAACTTCTAATAACTTCTTTTCTTATGCCTTTTATTATAGGAAGAAGGTGTTATTATCAGCTTCGCTTAAAATGTAACCATTAAACATTAATGGTATTAATTTCTCTAGGCGTTGCTTTAGCTTTGCGAGAAATCTGGTATTTTTCAACTTAACTTCTTTACAATTAAAGAATTTAGTATTGCTAAGGCCTAATATGTCATTAGTTTACATTCTAATAAGTCTAAAACAAGAGCTTTCCTTTAAAGAAATAAGTAGACATGGGTCGTAGGTAGAAGTAATTATCTGGAGTTTTTAGCAATAATAATTAAAATACGTTAACTACTAATGTATGCCTGCTTCTATAATTCTATAAAGCGGCTTTATTACAACCATAATGACATCTGGCAGGTAGAGGTGTGTAATCTGTGCTAGAAGCTTTATAAGGATTATACAATTAAGCTTTATCTATAACTGCACGTATGCTTGGGTAATATCCCTTAACTAAGCCATAATGCCTTTTCTTTTTAATAATAAAGCAAGAGCGACGATAAGCCTCTGGCTAGCTCTTTAAATCATTAGGGACTGCGTAAGGATAACCTCTTTCCTATGGTTGCTATGGCCTTAAATAACACATTGTAATTTTTCATATAGGGAATTAGTTGCTTTACCCTTAATCTTACGTACTATTTATAAACTAAAGAGTCTCTTGCTTTTATGCTTTTAAGGGTTAAATTAAACAAATTTAAACATATTTCTCGCTAGTAGAGCATTAATCTCAGCCTTATTAGAGAGTTTAAATGGTTCTCTAGGCGTGGTTATCTTTCCTTGCATATAAAGGTTAATTACAAGTTAAAAATCTGCCTTTTCTTTCTCTGTAAGGAAAGATTCTGGTTGAGGGTATTTCCGAGGTCTTCCACGGGCTCTTTGTGTTGGATTCATAGGGTTATCAGGGGGAGTCTTGTGAATAATTTTGTTGGGGGAAGTCTTGTGAATAATTTTATCGGGGGAAGTCTTGTGAATAATTTTATTAGGGGAAGTCTTGTAAATAATTTCGTTAATCTTGGCGTTTTCCTGGTCTGGGTTGTTTAGGCATATACCTTGCCCTTCTTAGGAAGTTAAAGCTATTCCCGTAGCTTCCTTATTTTAAGCTTAGTCATCCTTATAAGAAGTCTCTGCTTCCGGCAAAGTGATATATGGCTTGACAACTGTAGATTAAAACTTTATAGGGCTGTAAGGCATCTTAATAATATAAGTCTCTCCTTCTATTAAAAAAAGCTTATATAGGCTAGTCTATTTACCTTTCTTACAATAAACTTATACATTAGTGTTGGTAACGCTCAGGTTACAAGTATGCTGCAGCACAAATGTAGGAGGGGGGTTCAATATTTAATTCATTTATATCTCTAAAAGAGGGGAAGAAGCAGGCTATAATGCAGAGGTATAGTGTTATGGCCACAGTACAGCCCTAGGTTATATGACCTGTGGTCCAGCCAATCAGGGTGCGTGCATTCTGTGTATAACTTATAATTCCTGGTTAATGCAGCGTATCCCTTCTATTATCTATATAAGTGATTCCAATACTTACAAATTCTCTCTCTATTAAAGAAGAAGAGAAATCGCTCTAAAAAAATACATAAAACGCCCTAAATAATCAGATATTAACAAACAAGTAATAAAGCGAAAAACATCCTTTAAATGAATAACTTTTGTTAGTCCAGGCTAAATGGTTATAGAGGTAAAGAGTGTTATAAGGGGGGGGGGCCAAAGAGTGTAATTCCCGCGATTAATCCTACTAAATTAGGCGCTTATAATCGCGTTTAAATTCATTAAATTTAAGCTCTTTATCGGGCGCTTAATTTGTTATTAGATTTGGTAAGGAATTAGGACTTTTTTATTCTTCAGCGGCTCTGGCAGCGGCTCTCGTGGCAATTCTCGCAACAGGTCTTTTAACCCATCCTTCTACATGAATTCAGGCTTTATTCTTTATTATAAAGGTCTTAAGAGCTTTATTTAATAAAGCTTTTATCATTACATCCGCAGGATTATTATTGCCATTAATCCAGTATATCTTAGCTACTTCCCTCCTCTTATATAACTGCTATAAAGCCATAATATTAATTATTAGCTTCTTTTCCTTTATTATCCCTAGCTTAATAATATATTTATATAGTAAGAAAGAGTTAGTGCATATTATTATCAGAATTTTCGGCTTATTTAATCAGTTAGTAATAATATTTAAAGTAGTGCTTATTACATAGGCAATGTTAACACCTTAAACCATCCTATATAGCTCAGAAGCTAATGCACTTCTTGTAACTCTTTTAGATTTTATTAAGCTATATGTTATAATATTTCCTTTAAGAGTAAATTTAAAGGTATTATTATCCTTCCTTTCATTACCTAGGATAATTACATAGCCTAGTTAAGAGCTAAGGTCTTTATTATTTATAAAAAAACTGTTAATAAAGACATAAAAAGCAGCGTTTTCTAGCAAGAGAGATATATATTAAAGTCTACGGTCTTAATTATCAATTTACTATTAAAGTCTTTTATTAAGCCTTAAAACATTGTTAGATCCTAAATATTAGACTTAAGCAGTAATAGAAAGATTATAAGATGCTTTAGGTTAATATATCAGAGCAATGTACGCTCCTTATGCTTGCTGTTTAACATATTTCGCTTAGTCGGTTAGGTTATTAACTTATAATAGCTTCCTTCCTTATTTCTTTTATTACAAAAAGAAGGTGTTATTATTAACTTCGCTTAAAATGCAACCGTTAAACATTAATGGTGTTAAAATCGTTAACCTCTCTTTTAGCTTTACAAGGAATTCGGCGTTTTTTAACTTAACCTCTTTACAATTAAAAAACTTAGCATTGCTAAGTCCTAAGGTATTATTAGTCTGCATTCTAATAATTCTAAAACATAAGCTTTTACTAGAAGAAATAAGAAGATAAGGGTTATATATAGAGGTTATTATCTGTAGTCTCTAACAATAATGATTAAAATATGTCGACTACTAATATATGCCAGCCTTTGCTATTCCGTATAGCAGCTTAATTATAACTATAATAATGTCTGGCGGGTAAAGGTATGTAATTTGTGCTAGAAGCTTTGCAAGAATTATGCAATTAAGTTTTGTTTATAACTGCACATATGCTTAGGTAATATCCCTTAGCTAAACCATAATACCTTTCTTTTTTAATAAGGGAGCAAGGGTAATGATAAGCCTTTAACTAGCTCTCTAAATTATTAGGGACTGCGTAAGAATAACCTCTTTCCCACAGTCGCTATGGCCTTGGATGACATATCGTGACTTTTTATATAGGGAGTTAGTTGCCTTGCCTTTAACTTCTCTTACTATTTATAAGCTAAAGAGTCTTTTACCTCTATACCTTTGCAGGTTGAATTTTATAAATTCAAATATATTCCTTACTAGTAAAGCATTAATCTCTACTTTATTAGAGAGTTTAAAAGGTTCTCCGGGTATATTGATTTTTCCTTATATGCAGAGGTTAATTGTAAGTTAAAAATTAGCCTTTTCTTTCTTAGTAAGAAAAGCCTCTGCTTAAGGGTGTTTCCGGGGTCTTTCACATCCTCTTTATAATAGAGTTATTAGGTTATTAGGGGGGTTTTCATAATTTTCATTACCTTAAACCAGGTCTTCCTTATAAACTAGGTCTTTCTTATAAGAAGATTCTACCTCTAGTAAGGTTATATATGGTTTAATAACTATAGACTAAAACTTTATAAGGCTATAAGGCATCATAATAATATAAGTCTCTCCTTCTATTAAGATAAGCTTATAGGGGCTAGTCTATCTGCCTTTTTTGCAATAAACTTATATATTAGAATTTAAAGGAAGAGTGTGTATAAGCAGGGTTATTAGGCCGTTATAGGTATTAAGAGCATTATGGACTTAGCGTCTTATAAGACTGTATCTTGCTTTATCTATTGCTTTTCAAAGTATCTTAGCTCTTTAGGCAACCGTAAAGCTTAGGGGGAAATTATTTATTATCCTTAGATAGGTTTTAAAGACTGAAAAGGTAGGAACAAGACTATTTAGACTAGCAGAGTCATTAACTGCTTTAATAGCCATTTAAAGTATCTGCTCTTTTAAGAGAAAACCGTTAGCTTTGGTCTTAATAATATTATATGCTCTGCAAAGAGGGGCATAATATCGCTTAAGTTTTCTAATGCTATTGTAAGCCTTAACAGGGACTTTGTTAATATTAATTAATAATAGTTAAGCTAAATGCCTAAATTCACTAGAAGCAAAGTTTCTTCTAGCATTATAGACTATCCAGTCTAGGGGTCTAAGATATGTATTAATCTAGCACTCTTTAAGGGCATTCCAGATATCTTAAGCTTTTTATTATTAGGGTGCAAGAAAGCAGGCAGCTTAAAATAATATTGCTAAATCTATAACGTATAGGACCGGCTTCTTGTTAATTTACATGATATTAACGAGGACCTTATAGTTAAATTTAATATTGTCTTTAAGATTAAATTTAAATCTACTCAGAGCTTTTGCGTTTATCTAGCATTAATGGCAAGCATACGTGATTTTCCCTATATTAGCCTTATTGAATTCTTTACTAGCCCTGGCGAGAAGGTTATTCAATCAGTTAATTAATAGATAACCAAATTGGCAATAAAGTTGACGGATTTTGGCTTTAGAAAGCATAAAGATGGCAGGTTCTTAAGAACTAGCTGTCCACTAAGGATATTCCTATTTCCTAATAATGGGTACCTTTTTGTCTCCTTAGATTAGAAGATTCTTAAAATTATTAAGTTTAACACCTATTTTATCTATATCTGTAATAGAATATAAAAATAGTGTGGTACTATTAAGCGTATAGAAAGGTATTATGCTAAAAATCGTTAGAAGCTTTAAAATACTAGTTAAAGTTATAGTACCGGCTCTAAAGGTAATGGTTCTTTAGTTAGAAGAATGCTTAATTATAAGGTTTTTTATGATTTTCATCAGAGCGTTAACTTAGCCTTAGCCAGCAGTTGAAATTCCTAATGCTTCTGTATCTAGGAGTATGCCATGGAATGTATCTGCTGTATATCTCGTATTTATAAGATATATGTGTTGTTAAGGTTGTTTATTAGTATTATGGTTATAGGGGTCTTTAAGAAATAAGGCATGTTTAAAAGCATTATCCTGTAAGAAGTTTACGATTAATTGGGAAAAGAGTAGGGGATTTAGTGCTTACGTAAAGAATATTATAAAGGAGAGAGTATCACAAGCCTCTACATTGTCTGGTTCCTTTTTTTCGTTATGTTAAGCTTTATAGTGC
>AFQZ01000821.1:0-23757 GCA_000222935.2 Aciculosporium take MAFF-241224 | reverse complement strand
CCCTATTTAATAATATAATATTTAAGAGTTTAAAGTAAGCTAGTAATAAAAAGACCTCTCTAGCTATATATTTAAGTAATATAAGAGCTATATATTTAAGTAGCATATTAATAGTAACCCTATTTAATAATATAGTATTTAAGAGTTTAAAACAAGCTAGTAATAAAAACACCTCCCTAGCTATACATTTAAGCAGTATAAGAGCTATATATTTAAGTAGTATATTAATAATAACCCTATTTAATAATATAGTATTTAAGAGTTTAAAGTAAGCTAGTAGTAAAAAGACCTCCCTAGGTATATATCTAAGTAGTATAAAAGCTATATATTTAAGTAGTATATTAATAGTAACCCTATTTAATAATATAGTATTTAAGAGTTTGGAGTAATCTTATAGTAAAAAGACCTCCCTAGCTATATATCTAAGCAGTATAAGAGCTATATATTTAAGTAGTATATTAATAGTAACCCTATTTAATAATATAGTATTTAAGAGTTTAAAGCAAGCTTATAGTAAGAAAACCTCCCTAGCTATATATTTATAAACATAGTTTATATAGGTATATAATAATTTAGTAGTAAGACTAATAGTAATTAAAAGACAAAGTACTATTAGATATACTAAAAAGCTATTAGGTAAACCTATTATAATAGTAATTTAAAAAGCATAAAAATAAGATTTATTATATAAAACATAAATAGCACTTCTTAGTAGCAGTAATATAATAATTAAGAAGCACTTAGCAATTAATAAAAATAGTTTATTATATTTTAATATAAAAGTATATATACTAGTAGGGATATATATAGAAATTCGAATGCTTACTTATAATAACCTTATAGTAAAACACTAGGGTATAAGCAAGATAATTTATAGAGTAGCTAAATAGTACTACTAGCTAGGATTATAAAAAGATATAAAAAACTATATAAGCTTATACTTAAACTATTAAGTTAATAAGCCTAGGTTATACTAACCTTATAGTAAGTTCTAAAGTATTACTTTAAAGTATTTAGAGTATAAGAGTAAATAAACTAGGAAAACTACTTATATTTAGCTTAATATGCTTATAATACTAGTAAGCACTTAGCTTATAGCTATTCTCTAGTAGAGTTATTATAAGGTTACTAGCTAAGGGGCCTAAACTATATTATAAAGGCAATAGATATTATAAATGTATAAGTAGATATAAGGGTATAAGAATTATAATAATAACATAAGGCAACTAAGCAGCTACTTTATATAACTTAAAAATAGTATATAAAGCACTATAATAAGAAAAGAGGCTTAATAAGTTTTTTACTAAGTAATTATATGCTCCTATTAACTAAGAATATTAACCTTTAGTAACTAAGCAAGAAGCTTATAGTAAAGTATTTAGAACCTTTTAAAATTCTAAAGAAAGTAGGCACATATAAACTAGCCTACTATCTAAAGCTTTTAAATCATATATGCCTGTATAATGTATTTAATATTACAAGTTTAAAGCTATATAAAGGTCTAAATTCTAATAAGGCTATAGTAATATTACAGCTACTTATTTGTAATTAGAAATTATATAAGGTTAAGCATATTATAATATATAAGTATTAAGGCAAGTAGTATAAATACTTAGTAAAGTAAACAGGCTATAATAAATTAGAGAATTCCTAGGTATTAAAAAGAAACTTTAATATATAAGATATTATAAGGAATTATAAAGAGAGAATAGCAGCAGAGTAGTAGAGTATATATATAATATATTATAAGAGATATTAACAATATTATAAGAGTTAATATTAAGAAAGCAGTAAGGTAGTAGAGTATATATATAATATATTATAAGAGATATTATTAATATTATAAGAGTTAATATTGAGAATAAGTATAAGCTAGAACCTAGTAAAGACCTTACTATAAGGTTATTATAAGATTAGATTTACTATTAAAAAAATAAAAAGCAAAGTAAGCTTAGTATAATGCATATACTTAGTAAAGTTATAATAAATAATAATATAAGAGTTATATATTTAAGAAAAGGGGATTACTAGGTTATAGTAAGAGAGTTATAAAAGAGTAAAGAATGAGGCCTAAAACTACTTATAGGAATTAAGAGTAATTATAAATAAGAGGAGGCGCTTTATTAGGAGAGTTATAAGATAAGAGTATAAGAGTATAAAGACCTACTAGGGCAAGCCATGCCCTAGCTATATATAAGTATATAAGGGAACAGGCTTTATAAAGAAATAGAGAGGCTAGCAAATATAACCTTTATATTACTAACCCTACCTATAGCTATTTAGCTTTAAGTACGCTTAACTACAGCCTTCACTCTACTAGTAGACCTCCAACCGTAACAAGCAGAGTTAGTAGAATTTACTATAACCTATACTGTCTGTTATTTATATTACTCTATTAATAATACCCTAGTGCTTTAGTTTTATTAGTAAGGCGCTTTTTAGCTTTACCTTATCTGCTTCTATCCTGCTCTAGTTAGCTTTAAATAATAAGTTTAAATATATTATTAAGTTTATTACTCCTAGGTTAAATAGCGCGTTTATTACTACCTAGCTTCCTTCTTACTATAGTTTTATTTTTATTCTTATTTAAGAGTTATTAATTTTATTCTTAAAGTCCTTAATTTAGCCTAGGGGTTTAACTATAATAATATGTCCCTAAGCGTATATTATAGTTACTAGTATTATATTTAGGTCTATAGCCTATATTACTTTCTTATAGTTACTATAGTGTAAACTCATTATATGCTTATTTAATCTGCATGTCTTATAATTAGGTGCTTTATAATAAGAAGTAATATAGCTATATTTTCTATATTTAAAACAGAAATAAGATTACTAGCCCTAAGTTATCTCTTTCTTACTACTTATTCCCTGCTTATTCTTTAATAATAATATTAACCTAGCTTGTTTTCTATAGGAATAGGGTCTCTTATTATACCCCTTAGTAGCTACTTTTGCCTTATAACCCTATTTAATAAGGTATACCTAAGACTTAGGGAACTCTTAGCTAAGGACCTGCTTCCTTATTATATAGTTTAAGCTATTAATAAATATATAAATCCGAATTCTCTTAGGAATATCTTTATGTAACTCCTCCTTTATTTTTTTTTAAATCTTAATAAATACTGTAAATAGCTAATTATCTTATTATTATAACTTTAATAGTAACTTTATTGCTTTTAAGTAGTGTATATTTTTATTTATTACTTTATTCTTTAGCTATATAATAAAGTCCTTTTAGCTATAATTATTAAAGTCTTTAATACTATTTATAGCTATATACTTATTTTATTATTACTTTGCTTTCTTTGCCAAGTAGCTGCTAGTATAGGCAACCTTAGTTAAATTGTCTGTAAAGGTTGCTTTATTTATAATAAAAACTATGTTTAAGTCTATAAGAAAGGATTATAAGTTCTTATAGCTATTTCCCTTATAAACTAGGGCTTTTAATTATGCTTTTACAAGGCTATGTTATAAGTAAGTTACTATTAATTAGTTACCTAAAGTATCTATCCAGGAAAAAGCAGTTAAACTAGGCCCTCCTATTATAGTTACTAAGGGATTTATTAAGTCCTGCTGTATTTTCTTAAGTTATATATGCTTTTAAATAAGGTATAGCTTTTTTATAGCTTTCTTAAGTTTTTAATCTAACTCTTTTTTTTTATTAGCCTATGTATTAATATCTTAGGTTTAGGTGCACTAGGGTTTAGGCTAATAATACTAATTACTTATAGTGCTATTAAGGCAAGTTTATCTTATTCTTATAAGTTCTCCTGTTTTATCCTTTAATATAAATATAAGGGTTTTTAGCTATAGTATAATATCTTATACTATAGTAATGCCAGAGCTACTTCTGTTTTTATTAAGTTTATCTAATGCCTATATAGTTACTTTAATAATATAGCTACTTACTTATATGTTTATTCTTTAGATTAATATTTTTACTAAGCTAATAGTTTACTATTCTTATAGAAAAAAGTAAATATTTTATTATAGTTAAAGGTTTACTAATAAAGTAAAGGCTATAGTTAAGTATACTTAAAGCTAAATAGCTATAGGTAGGGTTAGTAATATAAATATTATATTTACTAGCCTTTTTATCTCTTTATAAAGCCTATTCCCTTATATACCTATGTATAGCTAAGGTGTAGCTCGCCCTAGTAGGTCTTTGTACCCTTACGCTCTTGTCTTGTAACTCTCCTAACAAGTAGATAGTTATAGTAATAAAGTAAGTAGTTATAAAAATAATTACTACTATACTAAAAAGCCTTATAATAACTAGCTAAGCTAAACACTAGGATACTAATAACATAATACCTTTTAACTAGAATATAACTTAAGATAAGATTTAGAGCCTAAAAGGGCACTTAAAAAAAAGGGTTAGTAAGTTTAACTTAAAAGATCTAAAATATTAAACTTTTAGACTTAAAACTAAATATAATAGATATAAGGGATAAATTTATCTCTTATAAAGTAAAAACCACTATATTTTTAAATCCTAAGCTTTAAATTTAAGTAATAAAAAAATACCTATTTAAAGCACTACTAAACTAAAAGAAGTTATTACTTTATAATATCTAGTAACTATTTTATAAAGAGGTAATAACCTAGTACTAATAATATTTAAATAAATTTAAAAAGAAACGGATTTTTACTAGTGTCGGAATCGCTTGTATGGAGGATGGAAGGGATATGCCGTATTAACCAGGAATTATAGGTTATGCACAGAATGCACGCACCCTGATTAGCAGGATTATAGGTTATATGACCTAGGGCTGTAATATGGCTACAACACTACACCTCCGCATCGTAGCCTGCTTCTTCTCTCTTTTTTCAATGATGGAGCAAGAGCGACGATGAGCCTCTGGCTAGCTCTTTGAATCGTCGGTGACTGTGTGAGAATGACTTCTTTTCCTCGGTTGCTGTGGCCTTAGATGACACGGCAACTAACTCCCTGTACGAAAAGTCACGATGTGTCATCCAAGGCCACAGCGACTAAGGAAAAGAAGTCATCCTCACATAGTTACCGACGATTCAAAGAGCTAGCCAGAGGCGCATCGTAGCCTGCTTCTTCTCTCTCTTTTAACATGATGAATTGAATTGGATTTTACCCCCCCCCTACATTTGTGCTGCAGCATACCTGTAACCTGCGCGTTACTAACACTAATTAGTAGTTGCTAATAACTACAGATTTACTAGGTTATATACAGAAGAGACTTGTTTAAATGCTTTTACTTATATAACTATAAGAAATTTTAATATTATGCTAACTAAAGGATTATTTCTTTAATTATTAACTTTTGCTACTTATTTATAATAATAAGAAGACTTAACTCTTATAAATCTTCTCTTTTATTATTAACTATTACTTATTTATAATTAAAACCAGATTTTTACTGTTATTTATAGAGAATTAACTAATGCTAACTGCTTTAATTAGTACTAAATATAAAGCTTAACTTAACCTAAAATACTAAGATATTATTAAGTTAAGGAAAAACAGATAATTTTAATAAATAGCTTTAAAAAGATATTTATAAAAGGGAACTTTTAAAGAGTACTCTTCTCTAAAAACTTTATAAGCACTGCCTAATTCTATCCTAGAATTAAACTAAGTTAGTTAAAAATATTAATATTAATACAGCTATTAAATAATAAATTAATAACTGTATTATATACAAAATTAACTATTATATTCTTAACTAAGGAAAAGGACATAATCTTTTTATTAACTTGTAGTAAAACTATAAAAATTAAACTAAGGATACTTTTAATAAAAGTAATACTAATCTTAAGTATACCCTATATAACTACGTTAATAATAATAGTGTTAAAACAGCTAGAGGATTAAGATTAAATGTTTTTAAAGATCTTATTAATATTTTAAATATTAACCCTAATATAAAATATAAACCTTTACTAAAAAAAGCAACTAGGAAAGGAAAAGAGGTTTAATAACTTAAACTTTCTAATAATAAGGATTCTAAAGATAATAAAGATTTTTATTTAACTAAAGGCCCTTAACCTAAACTAGAAAACCTAACCAAAATACTTTCTAATAGTAATTAAAAAGCCCTTAATACTCTTGAGAGACTTTACTAAAAAGAAGAATAATATTCTAGAGAAGCATATAACTTTATTAATAAGAAGTTACTATATTTTAAAAAGAAATATTCTTAAGCAGGAGTTTCCCCCTTACTTTACTTAAAAGCCTTTCTTATTATACTTTAAGGTAAAGCTTATATATACTTTCTTAAATACTTTAGAGCAAAGATAATTTTATTTAAAGAGATAACTTAAAACATTAGAAATCACTTTAAAATACCTAAGAATAAAAGCTTTTATAAAATATAATTTGCTGATTTATGCCTTTGCTATATTATTATAAAGCACCTAATAAAAAACAAGTTAAAATGCTTAGAAATCCTTCTTAACTAACTTATAAAGATATTTAATAGCCTTTATAACCCTCTTAAGTAAGATATAATTCTTTTTTATTAAGTATAATAAGCAATAGAAAATAATAATGATTTTTATAATACTAAATTTAGGAATATGCTAACCTTTAAAGGTGTTGGAATCGCTCGTCTGGAAGATGGAAGGGATATACGATAGTAACTGGGAATTATAGGTTATATGCATAATGTGCGTGCCCTAATTAGCTGGATTACTATGTTATGTAACCTAGGGCAGTACTATAGCCATAACACTATACTTCTATATTGTCCCCCTCTTTTCCCTTTAGAAAATTATAACTATATAGAAATCAGACCTTTGTTACCCCCGCGTTATTACTGCAGTAATCATACCCTATGAAACCATTACTAATTAGTGGTTATTATAACTACAGATTAGTTAGGAATTAACAGAAGAGACAAACTTCTAATATAATGCACTTATTTATTTAATTACATAAAATCCGTCGTTTATACTACCTAAAAGCAACTTTTTCTATTATTATTAACTTTTACTACTTGTCCACAATTATTAAGAAGTTTCTTTATAGAATTTACCCCTTATTATTAACATTTGCTACTAGTCTATAATTAAAGTATCTTCTTTGCTGTCTATTATAGAGAAAACACTGAAAATGGCTTTAACTTCCACTACTAAAGCTAATTAACCTGTTCTTATCTAAGACTCCCTTCCTATAAAACTCCAAAAGTATTCCAACTACTTTACAGAGAAAATAAGCCAAAGCTAATAAATAAATTAACCCTAAAAAAGCCATAACTTCTAAACTTTATAATAAATTTGCCTACTATATTAACTAGTATAAATCTAATAACTAGTAAGGTACTAGATTTCTATTTATATACTAAGAAGACTTTAAAGAATAAACTACTAATATTTTTAAGAAGATTACCCCTAAGGTCTAATAAGTACTTTAAGATATTCTTTAAAATTAAGGGATTAACACGTAAGATGGATTATAAAGACTAATTAACCAGGTACTTCTAATTTAGTTAGTATAGATAATTCTGTCTTCTTTCTTAATGGAAAGCTCTTAACAGGAAATAACATTATTAACACATTAACATTAATAATAACCTCATCTTACCCTAACCCTCCTAACCCTTCTAACCCTCCTACTAACGAAATAATAATCCCCTCTCCCCTAGAATAATAAATTATATTAAAGAAAATCACTAATATAAAACAAAAAGCCTTAAACTCTCTTACTAGAGTTTATAATAAGGAAAATAAGTATTCTAGTATACTTTTTAACTTTATATATCCTAAAGTCCTAATCTTTAAGGATATCTATATAGTATAAGAAATTTTACCTAAGTTATACCTGTTTGTACTATTAATAATACTTATAGGCAATGCCTATAAGTATTACCTTAAGAAATTCAGTAAAAGACTTGTTTTATTTAATATAATAACTAAGTAAATAAAAGAAAACTTTAAGACTAAATGAAATTAAAAATTCTACTAAACATAATTTTAAGAGATAAAGTTTTATTATATTATAGCTAAAAATCTAATAAAGACTAAACTTAAATGTTTAAAATTAATAATTTAATAACTCTTAGACCTATTTAATAGTCTTTACCCCCCCTCTAAGAAAGATATAATTCTTAGGCGCTAACTAGAAATATCTATTTAAGATAGCCTTAAATTTAACCAAATAACCTACGTCTGAACTAATACCTATAAAGGCATAGTTAGTAATATTCACTACTGCCTTATAATAAAAGATATAATAAAACCTGTTTTAAAATCATTTATAAGCTAATGGATTGCAAGAGAGAGCAAGTATTAACCTTAAAACACTACCCTAAGCACTAATATAGTTTTATTTACTAATTAATAATCCTTATAAGCTTTTTAACTCTAAAATAAAGCTAGATCTAAGAAATACTTTATTTATTATAAAGAAGAATGTTAGTTAACTAACTATTCTATTTCTAAGCAAAAGAAAGTAAAGGATACTTAGTAGAATAAGTAAAGGTATAAATCTCCCCTTCTAAACGCTAATTTCACGTATTCTTATAAGTATTTAAAGGTAAAGACAAAGAGTTATTACCCCTGGATAGCAGTAATAAGAATAAATATAAAAAAGCTACTTAGAACGTAGTATTTATTGCCTTTAAAGAAGAAAAAGCATAAAGTAATAAAGAAGTATAAAAAACCCTTATGTTTACAAATTTCTTAATATAAGCACCTAATCCCCCTTTCTTTTCTGCCTTAACTATAAATTTCCTATAAGATAATGCATTTAAATACGCGTTATTTATTAAAGACCCTTATAACCATAATACTAATAAAACCATGCAACAGCAGGTATTTCTTATAGATTTATAATATACCGCGGAAACGTTTTATAGTATCCTTCTAAATACTAGAGCAGCTAGAATCTTAACTACTAGCTAAGGTTAAGTTAAAGCCTTAATATATCTTATAACAGACCTTACAATTAAGCCTTCTTCTAACTAGAGAACTATTAACTTTAGTGCTAAAAGTGCGACCTTAAATAGCATTTTAAAGCTTCTTATAATCTTTAGTATAATTTCTTTTTATAATCTTAATAGTACTATACCTTTCCTATATTTTATTATAAATATAAATAAAATAGGTATTAAGCTTAATAATCTTAAGAACCTCCTTATCTAAGGAGAAAAGAAAGTACTTATTATTTAAAAATAGGGATATCCTTAGTAGATAATTAGTTCCTAAGAGCCTGCTGTCTTTATGCTCTTAAAAGCAGAAATTTACTAACTTTATTATTAATTTAGCTATCCTTTAATTAACTAACTATATAATCTTCTTGCTAAAGCTAGTAAAGATTTTAATAAAGCTAATATAGGAAAGATTACATACGCCTATTACTAATGCTAGATAAATACTAAGGCTTCTAGTAGATTTAAGTTTACCCTTAAAGACAATCTTAAATTTAACTATAAGATTCTTATTAATATTATATAAATAAATAAGAAGCCTATTCTTTATATTATTAACTTAGTAACTTTATTTTAAGCTGCTTGCTTTCTTAGACCCTAATAATAAAAAGCTTAAGATATCTAGAATACCCTTAAGGAATATTAGATTAATATATACCTTAGACCCCTAGACTAGATAGTTTATAATGCTAGAAGAAACTTTGCTTTTAGTAAATTTAGGCATTTAGCTTAACTATTATTAATTAATATTAATAAAGTCCCTGTTAAAGCACATAATAGCATTAGAAAACTCAAGCAATATTACGCCCCTCTTTAAAAAGCATATAATATTATTAAGACTAAAGCTTATAGTCTTCTCTTAAAAGAGCAAATACTTTAAATAGCTATTAAAGCAGTTAATGACTCTGCTAGCCTAAATGGCCTTATCCCTACCCTTTTAGTCTTTAAAACCTACCTAAGAATAATAAATAATTCCCCTCTAAGCTTTATAGTTGCCTAAAGAGCTAAGATACTTTAGAAAGCAATAACAAAGCAAAACGCAGTCTTATAAGGCGCTAAGTTAATAATGCCCTTAATACTTAAAATAGTCTAATAATCCTACTAACATATAACCTTCCCTTAAACTCTAATATATAAGTTTATTATTAAAAAGGTAAATAAACTAGCCTATATAAGCTTTTTTTAATAGAAGAAAAGACTTATATTATTAAGATAACTTATAGCCTTATAAAGTTCTAATTTATAGTTATTAAACTATATATTACTTTACTAGAAACAGAGACTTCTTATAAGGATAACTAAGCTTAAAATAAGGAAGCTATAGAAATAGCTTTAACTTCCTAAGAAGAGCAAGGCCTAGGCCTAAACAACCCAGACTAGGAAAACGCCGAGATTAATAAAATTATTTATAAGACTTCTCCTAATAAAGTTGTTTATAAGACTCCTCTTAATAACCCTATAAATTTACTATAAAAAGGCCGTGGAAGACCTTAGAAATACCCTTAACTAAAAGCTTTCCTTATAAAGAAAGAAAAGGCCGATTTTTAGCTTATAGTTGACCTCTACTTAAAAGACCTGTCGCGAGAGTTGCTGCGAGAGCCGCCGCCGGAGCCGCTAAAGGATAGGAAAGTCCCAATTCCCCACCAAATTCAACAAGCGATTATAAGCGCCCAATTTAGTAGGATTAAACGCAGGAATTATACTCTTTGGTCCCTACTACACTCTTTAGTCCCTAACGGCAACGATAACCTTGTTAACGCAATAATAAAGGCCTTTCTAAATAAAAGCCTTAAGACCTTTATAACTAAGAATAAGGCTTGGATCTAAGTAGAAGGTTAGGTAAAGAGACCGGTGTTAAGCATTAAAGCCAAAGCTGCTTAGGAGGAATTAAGCGCGTAATAAAGAATTTAAATTCAATAAATCCAAACGCAATTAATTTAAGGGGCTTTAAGGATGCTCTAGACTAAGAAAAGTTATTTATTTTAGGTAATATTTCTTATGTATTACAATGTTATTAATTTTTGCTTATTTGTTAATTTTTACGGATTTTTTATGTGTTTTAGAGCAATTTCTCTTTTTTAATAAAGAGAGAGTTTACAAGTGTTGGAATTGCTTGTCTAGAGAATGGAAGAAATACACAATAGTAACCAGGAATTATAGGTTATATGCACAATACACATGCCCTAATTAGCTGGATTACTATGTTATATAACCTAGGGTAGTACTATAGCTATAATACTATACTTCTGTATCGTCCCCCTCTTTTCCCTTTAGATAATTACAACTATATAGAAATCAGACCTTTGTTACCCCCGCGTTATTGCTGCAGCAATCGTACCCTGTGAAACCATCAAAAGGATTTGTTAGTAATCTTTAAAATTACCTCTTAGCAATAGATATACTACTAACCTCTATAAGTTAGTTACTAATAACTACTAATAATAATTTAACTACCCTTATTGCCTAGTTTATAGACTAAAACACTAACATAGTAATGTTTATAGACTAATGATATTTATAAGTAATATATTATAAAAAACCTTAAGCTAGAGCAAGCTTAAAGAAATGCTTTATATACTATAAAGAAGGATGCTAGTTAACTAATTATTCTGCCTCTAAGCAGAAGAAAGCAAAGGTAACTTAGTAAAATAACAAAAAACACTAAAAACCACCTTTTAAATGCTAATACTATGCATTCCTATAGGCTTATAAAGGTAAATTAGCCTAACTTACTGCTACTAATAATAGTAGTAAGAATAAGCATAAAAAAGCTACTTAGAACGCTACTTTCCTTACTACTAATAAAAAAGAGAAACCAGGTAATAAAGAGGCTTGTAATACTCTTTCCTTTATAGCATTCTTTATATAAGCACTAAATTCCCTGCTTTTCTTAGCATTAACCGTAAACTTCTTATAGGATAATACTTTTAAATATGCCTTATTCCTTAAGGACTCCTATAACTATAATACTAATAAAACACCTTAATAATATATATATCTTATGGATATAAGATATATAGTGGATATATTTCACAGTATACTCCCGGATATAGAAGCATTAGGAATTTTAACTGCTAGCTAAGGCTAAGTTAATACTTTAATAAAAATTATAAAGAACCTTATAATTAAACATTCTTCTAACTAAAGGACTATTACCTTTAGAGCTAGTACTGTAACTTTTACTAGTATTTTAAAGCTTTTAACGATTTTTAGTATAATACCTTTTTATATGCTTAATAGTACTATACTGTTTTTATATTTTATTATAAATATAAATAAAATAGGTGTTAAACTTAATAATCTTAAGAATCTTCTAATCTAAGGAGATAAAAAGATACCTATTATTAGGAAATAGGGATATCCTTAGTAGATAGCTAGTTCTTAAGAACCTGCTATTTTTATGCTTTTTAAAACCGAAATCCGTTAACTTTATTGCTAATTTAGTTATCTGTTAATCAACTAATTAAATAACCTTCCTGCTAGGGCTAGTAAAGAATTTAATAAGGCTAATATAGGAAAAATCACGTATGCTTGCTATTAATGCTAAATAAATACAAAAGCTTTAAGCAGATTTAAATTCACTCTTAAAGATAATCTTAAATTTAACTATAAGGTCCTTGTTAATATTATGTAAATTAATAAGAAGCCAGTCCTATATATTATAGATTTAGTAATATTATTTTAAGCTGCCTGCTTTCTTAGACCTTAATAATAAAAGGCTTAAGATATTTAAAATGCTCTTAAAGAGTGCTAAATTAACATATATCTTAGACCCCTAAACTGGATAGTTTATAATGCCAGAAGAAATTTTGCTTCTAGTAAATTTAGGCATTTAGCTTAACTGTTATTAATTAATATTAATAAAGTCCCTGTTAAGGCTTACAATAGCATTAGAAATCTTAAGTAATATTATACCCCTTTTTATAAAGCATATAATATTATTAAGACTAAAGCTAACGGTCTTCTTCTAAAAGAGTAAATACTTTAAATAGCTGTTAAAGTAGTTAACAACTCTACTAGTCTAAATAGCCTTATTCCTACTCTCTTAGTCTTTAGAACCTATTTAAGGATAATAAATAATTCCCCCCTAAGCTTTACAGTTGCCTAAAAAGCTAAGATACTTTAAAAAGTAATAGATAAAGCAAGGTATAGTCTTATAAGGCGCTAAGTCTATAATGCTCTTAATACCTATAATAGTTTAATAACCCTGCCTATATATACTTTTTCTTTAAATTCTAATATATAAGTTTATTATAAAAAAGGCAGATAGACTAGCCCTTATAAGCTTCTCTTAATAAAAGAAAAGACTTATATTATTAAGATGCCTTATAGCCCTATAAAATTTCATTCTATAGTTATTAAACCATATATAACCTTGCTAAAGGTAGAATCTTCTTATAAGAAAGACCTGGTTTATAAGGAAGACCTAGTTTAAGGTAATAAAAATTATAAGAACCCCCTTAATAACCTAATAACTCTATTATAAAGAGGATATAAAAGACCTTAGAAACACCCTTAAGTAGAGGTCTTTCTTACTAAGAAAAAAAGGCCGATTTTTAACTTATAATTAACCTTTATATATAATAAAAAATTAATATACCTAGAGAACCTTTTAAACTCTCTAACAAAGCAGAAATTAATGCTCTACTAGCTAGAAATATATTTAAATTTATAAATTTACCCTGTAAAGGCATAAAGGTAAAAGACTCTTTAGCTTGCAAATAGTAAAAGAAATTAAAGGTAAGGTAACTAACTCCCTGTATAAAAAGTTATAATATATTATCTAAGGCTATAGTAACTAAGGAAAAGAAGTCATCCTTATATAGTTACTAATAATTTAAAGAGCTAGCTAGAAGCTTATTATTACTCTTACTTTATTATTAAAAAGAGAAGGCATTATGGCTTAGTTAAGGGATATTACTTAGTCATACATATAGTTACAGATAAAGCTAAATTATATAATTCTTATAAAGCTTCCTATATAAATTACATACCTTTACCCGCTAGACGTTATTAAGTTGTAATTAATCCACTATATGGAATAGCAGAGGCTAGTATATATTAGTAGTTAATATATTTTAATTATTATTATTAGAAACTATAGATAATAACCTTTATATATAACCCTTATTTCCTTATTTTTTCTAGTAAAAGCTTATGTTTTAGAATTATTAGAATGTAGACTAATAACACCTTAGGACTTAGTAATACTGAATTTTTTAATTATAAAGAGGTTAAATTAACAAATGCTGAATTTCTTATAAAGCTAAAAGAGAAGTTAATAATTTTAATACTATTAATGTTTAATAATTACATTTTAAGTAAAGCTAATAATAATACCTTCTTTTTATAATAAAAGTGTCGGAATCGCTCGTATGGATGATGGAAGGGATACGCCGCATTGACCAGGAATTGTGGGTTGCACACAGAATGTACGCACCCTGATTGGCTGGATTACAGGTCATGTAACCTAGGGCCGTACTGTGGCTACAACACTACACCTCTGCATTATAGCCTGCTTTTTCCCCTCTTTTAGAGATATAAATAAATTAAATATTAAACCCCCCCCCTTACATTTATGCTATAGCATACTTGTAACCTAAGCGCTACTAACACTAATTAGTGGTTGCTAATAACCACAGATTCATTAGGTCACACCCAGAAGAGACTTATCCGAACGCTTTTACTTACGTAACTACAAGAAATTCCGACGTTATGCTAACTAAAGGATTATTTCTTTAAATTATTAACTATTAAATTGTCTATAATTATAAGAAGACTTAACTCTTATAGATCTTCTCCCTTATTATTAACTATTACTTGTCTACAATTAAAACCAGATCTTTACCGTTATTTACAGAGAACCAACGCTAACCGCTTTAATTAGTACTAAACACAAAGCCTAAAACACTAAAATGTCTTTAAGCTAAGGAAAAATAGATGATTTTAATAAACAACTCTAAAAGGATGTCTATAGAAGAGAACTTCTAAAGAGCACCCTACCCTAAAAACTTTATAAGCACTATTTAATTCTATCCTTTAATTAGATTAAGTTAGTTAATAACATTAATGTTAATACAGCTACTAAACAACAGATTAATAACTGTATTATATATACAATTAACTATTACATTCTTAATAAAGGAAAAGGGCGTAATCTCCTTATTAACTTCTAGCGAGATTATGAAAATTAGACAAAGGATACTTTTAATAAAATTAATAACAACCTTAAGTATACCCTTTGTAATTACCTTAATAATAATGGTATTAAAACAGCTAGAGGATTGAGATCGAATGTCTCTAAAGATCTTATTAATATCTTAAACATTAACCCTAACACGGAATATAAACCTTTACTAGAAAAAGCAACTAAGAAAGGAGAAGAAATTTAACGACTTAAACTTTCTAATAATAAGAACTCTAATAATAAAGATTTTTATTTAACTAAAGACCCTCCCCTAGAACTACAAACCCTAACCAGAACACTTTCTAATAGCGATTAAAAAGCCCTTAATACTCTTAAGAGACTTTACTAAAAAGAAGAATAATATTCTAGAGAAGTATACGACTTTATTAACAAGAAGTTATTATATTTTAAAGAGAAATATTCTTAAGCAGGAGTTTCCCCCTTACTTTACCTAAAAGCCTTCCTTATTATGCTTTAAGGTAAAGCCTATACATACTTCCTTAAATACTTTAGAGCAAAGATAATCCCATTTAAGGAGATAACTCGGAACATTAGAAATCACTTTAAAACACCTAAGAATAAGAGCTTCTATAAAACACAATTTACTAATCTACGCCTTTGCTATATTATTATAGAACATCTAATAAAGAATAAGTTAAAATACTTAGAAATTCTTCTTAACCAACTTATAAAGATATTTAATAGCCTTTATAACCCTCTTAAACAAGATACAATTCTTCTTTATTAAGTATGACGAGCAATAGAAAATAACAATAATTTCTATAATACTAAATTCAGGAATATGCTAACCTTTGAAGGATTTGTTAGTGATCTTTAAAATTACCTCTTAGTAATAGACATACCACCAACCTCTATAAGTCAGTTACTAACAACTACTAACAACAATTTAACTGCCCTTATTGCCTGGTCTACAGACTAAAACACTAATATAGCAATGTTCACAGACTAATGCTATTTACAAGCTATATATTGTAAAAAACCTTAAGCTAGAGCAAGCTTAAAGAAATGCTTTATCTACTATAAAAAAGGATACTAATTAACTAACCATCCTGCCTCTAAGCAAAAGAAAGCAAAAGCAACTTAATAGAATAACAGAAAACACTAAAAACCACCCTTTAAATGCTAATACTATGCATTCCTACAGGCCTATGAAGGCGAAATGGCCCAACTTACTGCTACTAATAATAGCAGTAAGGACAAACACAAAAAAGCTGCTTAAAACGCCGCTTTTCTTACTACTAATAAAAAAGAGAAACTAGATAATAAAAAGGCTTATGATACTCTCTCCTTTATAGCATTCTTTATATAAGCACTAAATCCCCTACTCTTTTCCTAATTAACCGTAAACTTCTTACAGAATAATGCTTTTAAACATACCTTATTTCTTAAAGACCCCTACGACCATAATACTAATAAACAACCTTAATAACACGTGTATCTTATGGATACGAAATATACAGCGGATATATTTTATAGTATACTCCTGGATATAGGAGCATTAGGAATTTCAACTGCTGGCTAAGGCTAAGTTAATGCTCTAATAAAAATCATAAAGAACCTTATAATTAAGCATTCCTCTAACTAAAGGACTATCACCTTTAGAGCTAGTACTACGACATTAACTAGTATTTTAAAGCTTCTAATGATTTTTAGTATAATACCTTTTTATATGCTTAATAGTGCTACACTGTTTTTATATTTTATTACAGATATAGATAGAATAGGTGTTAAACTTAACAATCTTAAGAATCTTCTAATCTAAGGAGATAAAAAGGTACCTATTATTAGGAAATAGGGATATCCTTAGTAGACAGCTAGTTCTCAAGAACCTGCCATCTTTATGCTTTTTAAAGCCGAAATCCGTCAACTTTATTGCCGATTTAGTTATCTATTAATCGACCGATTAAATAACCTTCTCGCCAGGGCTGGTAAAGAATTTAATAAGGCTGACATAGGGAAAATCACGCATGCTTACCATTAATGCCAGATGAATGCGAAAGCTCTAAGTAGATTTAAATTTACTCTTAAAGACAATATTAAATTTAACTACAAGGTCCTTGTTAATATCATGCAAATTGATAAGAAGCCGGTCCTATATATTATAGATTTAGCAACATTATTTCAAGCTGCCCGCTTTCTTGCACCTTAACAACAGAAAGCTTAAGATATCTGGAATACCCTTAAAGAGTGCTAGATTAATACATATCTTAGACCCCTAGACTGGATAGTCCACAATGCCGGAAGAAACTTTGCTTCTAGTGAATTCAGGCATTTAGCTTAACTATTATTAATTAATATTAACAAAGTCCCCGTTAAGGCTTATAACAGCATCGGAAAACTTAAGCGATATCATGCCCCTCTTTGCAGAGCATATAATATTATTAAGACTAAAGCTGACGGTCTTCTCTTAAAAGAGCAGATACTTTAAATAGCTATTAAAGCAGTTAATAACTCTGCTAGTTTAAATGGTCTTGTTCCTACCCTTTTAGTCTTTAGAACCTATCTAAGAATAACAAATGATTCCCTCCTAAGCTTTATAGTTGTCTAAAGAGCTAAGATACTTTAAAAAGTAATAAATAAAGTAAGACATAGTCTTGTAAGACGCCAAGTCCATAATGCTCTTAATACCTACAACGGCCTAATAACCCTGCCTATATACACTCTTCCTTTAAATTCTAATGTATAAGTTTATTACGAAAAAGGCAGATAGACTGGCCCCTATAAGCTTCTCTTAATAAAAGGAAAGACTTGCATTATTAAGATGCCTTATAGCCCTATAAAGTTTTAGTCTATGGTTATTAAACCGTATATAACCTTGCTAGAGGTGGAATCTTCTTATAAGGAAGACCCGGTTTACAAGGAAGACCCGGTTTAAGGTAATAAAAATCACGAAAACCCCCCTAATAACCTAATAACTCCACTATAAAGAGGACGTGGAAGACCCTGGAAACACCCTTAAGCAAAGGCTTTTCTTACTAAGAAAGAAAAGGCTGATTTTTAACTTACAATTAACCTTTATGCGCAAGGAAAAATTAATATACCCGGAGAACCTTTTAAACTCTCTAATAAAGCAGAGATTAATGCTTTGCTAGTAAGGAATGTGTTCGAATTTATAAAATTCAACCTGTAAAGGCATGGAGGCAAAAGACTTTTTAGCTTGCAAATAGTAAGAGAAGTTAAAGGCAAGGTAACTAACTCCTTATATAAAAAGTCATAATGTGTTATCTAAGGCTATAGCGACCGTGGGAAAGAGGTTATTCTCACGCAGTCCCTAATAATTTAAAGAGCTAGTTAAAGGCTTATTATTGCCCTTGCTCCCTTATTAAAAAAGGAAGGCATTATGGTTTGGCTAAGGGATATTACCTAAGCATATGTGCAGTTATAGACAAAGCTTAATCGCATAATTCTTGTAAAGCTTCTAGCATAAATTGCACACCTTTACCCGCCAGACGTTATTATGGTTGTAATTAAGCCGCTATACGGAATAGCAGAGGCTGGCACACATTAGTAGTCAACGTATTTTAATTATTATTATCAGAGACTACAGATAATAACCTCTATATATAACCCTTATCTTCTTATTTCTTCTAGTAAAAGCTTGTGTTTTAGAATCATTAGAATGCAGACTGATAATACCTTAGGACTTAGCAATACTAAGTTTTTTAATTATAAAGAGGTTAAGTTAAAAAACACTAAATTCCTTGTAAAGCCAAAAGAGAGGTTAACGATTTTAACACTATTAATATTTAATGGTTGCATTTTAAGCGAAGTTAATAATAATACCTTCTTTTTATAACAAAAGGAATAAGGAAGGAAGCTATCACAAGTTAATAACCCGATCGACCAAGCGAAATATGTTAAACAGCGAGCATAAGGAGCGTATATTGCTCTAATATGTTAACCTAAAGCATCTTATAATCTTTCTGTTGCTGCCCAAGTCTAACATCCAGGATCCGATAATGTTTTAAGGCTTAATAAAAGACTTTAATGGCAAATCGACAATTAAGACCGTGGACTTTAATATATATCTCTCTCGCTAGAAAACGCTGCTCTTTATGTCTTTATTAACAGTTCTTTTGCAAATAATAAAGACCTCAGCTCTTAACTAGGCTATATAATCATCCTAGGCAATAAAAGGAAGGATAACAATACCTCTGAATTCACCCTTAGAGGAAATATCATAACATACAGCTTAACAAAATTAAAAAGAGTCACGAGAAGTGCATTAGCTTCCAAGCTATATAGGATGGTTTAAGGTATTAACATTACCTATACAATAAGCACTATTCTAAATATCATCACTAACCGATTAAATAAGCTAAAAATTCTAACAATAATATGCACTAACTCTTTCTTGCTATATAAATACATTGTTAAGCTAGGGATAATAAAGGAAAAGAGGCTAATAATTAATATTATGGCTTTATAGCAGTTATATAAGAGGAGGGAAGTAGCTAAGATATGCTGGATTAATAGCAATAATAATCCTGCGGATGCAATAATAAAAGCTTTACTAAATAAAGCTCTTAAGACCTTTATGACAAAGAATGAAGCCCGAATCCGTGTAGAAGGATAGGTTAAAAGACCTGTTATAAGAATTGCCACAAGAGCCGCCGCCAGAGCCGCCAAAGAATGAAAAAGTCCTAATTCCTTACTAAATCTAACGACAAATTAAGCGCCTAATAAAGAGCTTAAATTTAATGAATTTAAACGCGATTATAAGCGCCTAATTTGGTAGGATTGAACGCGGGAATTACACTCTTTAGCCCCCCCCCCCCCCCTATAACACTCTTTGCCTCCATAACTATTTGGCCTGGACTAACAAAAGTTATTCATTTAAAGGATGTTTTTCGCTTTATTACTTGTTTATTAATATCTGATTATTTAGGGCGTTTTATGTATTTTTTAGAGCGATTTCTCTTCTTCTTTAACAGAGAGAGAATTTGCAAGTGTTGGAATCGCTTGTATAGATAATAGAAGGGATATGCTGCATTAACTAGAAATTGTGGGTTGCATATAGAATACACGTACCCTAATTGGCTGGATTACAGGTCATGTAACCTGGGGCCGTACCGTGGCCACAACACTATACCTCTGCATTGTAGCCTGCTTCTTCCCCTCTTTTAGAGATATAAATGAATTGAATATTAAACCCCCCCCCTTACATTTGTGCTGCAGCATACTTGTAACCTGAGCGCTACCAACAAAAAGGTATAAGGAAAGAAGCTGTTATAAGTTAATAACCTGACTAACTAAGTAAAATATGTTAAATTGTAAGCCTAAGGAGCGTATATTACTTTAATATTTTAACCTAAAGCATCTTATAATCTTTCTGTTACTGCCTAAGTTTAATAACTAGAATCTAATAATGTTTTAAGGCTTAATAAAAGACTTTAATAGTAAATTAATAATTAAGACTACGGACTTTAATATATGCCTCTCTTACTAGAAAACGCCGCCCTTTATGTTTTTATTAACAGTTCTTTTGCAAATAATAAAGACCTTAGCTTGCAGCTTAGCTATATAATTATTCTTGGTAATAAGGAAAAGAACATTAATACCTCTAAATTTACCCTTAGAGGAAATATTATAATATATAGTTTAACTAAGTCTAAAAGAGTTACTAGGAGTGCTTTAGCTTCTGAGCTATATAGGATGGTTCAAGGTGTTAATATTACCTATATAATAAGCACTACTCTAAACATTATTACTAACTAACTTAATAAGCTTAAAATCCTAATAATTATATGTACTAACTCTTTCTTATTATATAAATATATTATTAAGCTAGGAATAATAAAGGAAAAGAGGCTAATAATTAATATTATAGCTTTAAGGTAGTTATATAAGAAAAGAAAAGTAGCCGAGATATAATAGATTAATAGCAATAATAGTCCTGCGGATATAATAATAAAAGCTTTATTAAATAAAGCTCTTAAGACCTTTATAATGAAAAATAAAGTCCGAATCTATGTAGAAGGATGGGTTAAAAGACCTGTTATAAGAGTTGCTATAAGAGCCGCTGCCGGAGCTGCCGCCAGAGCCGCTGAAGAATAAGAAAGTCCTAATTCCTTACTAAAGTCAACAGTAAATTAAGAGCCTAGTAAGGAGTTTAAATTTGATGAATTTAAACGCAATTATAAGCGTCTAATTTAGTAGGATTAAACGTGGGAATTACACTCTTTGGCCCCCCCCCCTATAATACTCTTTAGCCCTATAACCATTCGACCTTAACTAATAAAAGTTATTCATTTAGAGGATGTTTTTCGCTTTATTACCAGTTTATTAATATTTAATTATTAGGGCGTTTTATGCATTTTTTAGAGTAATTTCTCTTCTTTAATAAAGAGAAAATTTACAAGTGTTAGAATTACTTATATAGAGAATAAAAGGGATATGCTATATTAACTAGGAATTATAGGTTATATATAGAATACACACACCCTAATTAGCTGGATTATAGGCCATGTAACCTAGGGCTATAATATGGCCATAACACTATACCTCCGTATTATAGCCTGCTTCTTCTCTCTCTTTTAACATAATAAATTAAATTGGATTTTACCCCCCCCCCTACATTTGTGCTGCAGCATACCTGTAACCTGCGCGTTACCAACAACTAGTATTAATAGTATTATTAAAGTAGTATAAAAAGAATTCTATATAAGGATAAAGAATATAATAATAAAGCTTAAGTAGGCTAAGTATACTTAAAAAAATATTATAAATAGTGTCTTTATTTAGGACTTTATAGCTTAAATCTTTTAATATACTAAAGTAAATAAAGAAATAATAAATCTATAGCTTTTAGTATACTTTAGAATAAAATTATATCTTAAGCTAAAGAAGCTATACCTAAATCTAACTAAGGGCATAAAATATAACAAATACCTTAATATAGTAAATAAAAAACACTATAATTTATATTAAGAAATAAAGAAGTAATAAAAGTCTTATTACTAGAAAAAGAATAAAGGGATAATAAAAGCCTACCTATTTAATAATAAATTCTTAGACTTAAATAAATCTAAGGGTAAAAAAGTAAAGGCCTATTAAAACTACTATTATAAGAACTATAACTAAAGGAGAAAAAACCATTTTTAATAAAATAACTTTTAATAGTAATATCCTTATTATATATATATTAAAAAGAGATTAAGCAGCCTAAGGAATTATAATTAAAGAGACTAAAAAATGCTACTAGTCTTATACTTAAAATAGGTTTATTAGAATAAACTATAATAGGACTAAAACCAACGTTAAAGGTCTTAGTAATATGATAATAACAGACTATACTAACTAAAAGTTAAAAAAAAGGACCTTATAAAAAAGAAAGTAAACTTTTAAACTAAGGAAGGAAGGGCTTATAGCTAAGAAGATAAATCTTAAAGAGATAATAAACAAAAAGAGAATTCTTTAGAAAAAAAAGATTAAGAAGGAAATTAATCTAAAAAGCAATAAAACCCTTATTAAGAGAATTAATTCTACTTAAGATAATTTAAGCAATAGGAGTATTTAAACTAAGAACCCTATAAAGTTATTATTGGTAATGCGCAGGTTACTGTCAGGAGAGTTACAAGACAAGAGCATAAGGGGACAGAGACCCAATAGGGCAAGCCGCACCCTAGCTATATATATGTATATAAGGGGACAGGCCTTATAAAGAGATAAAAAGGCTAGTAAATATAATATTTATATTCCTAACCCTACTTATAGCTATTTAGCTTTAAGTATGCTTAACTATAGCCTTTACTTTACTAGTAAACCTCTAACTATATTAAAATATTTACTTTTTCCTATAAGAACAGTAGACTATTAGCTGAGTAAAAATATTAACCTAAAAAATAAACATATAAATAAGTAGTTATATTAACGTAATAACTACACAGGCATTAGATAAACTTAATAAAAACAGAAGCAGCTTTAGTATTACTATAGTATAAGATATTATACTATAGTTAGAACCCCTTATACTTATATTAAAGGGTAAAATAAAAGAACCTATAAGAATAAGATAAACTTACCTTAATAGTACTATAAGTAATTAGTATTACTAGCTTAAACCTTAGTATACTTAAATTTAAAATATTAATATATAGGCTAATAAAGAAAAAGAGTTAGATTAAGAACTTAAAAAAGCTATAAAAAAGCTATACCTTATTTAAAAGCATATATAACTTAAGAAAATAAAGTAAGACTTAATAAACCTCTTAGTAATTATATTAGAAAAGCCTAGTCTAACTGCTTTTTTTTTAAATAAATACTTTAGGTAATTAATTAATAGTAACTTACTTATAACATAGCCTTCTAAAAGTATAATTAAAAGCCCTAGTTTATAAGGGAAATAGCTATAAGAACTTATAATCCTTTCTTATAAACTTAAACATAGCTTTTATTATAAATAGAGTAACCTTTACAGATAACTTAACTAAGGTTGCTTATACTAGCAACTGCTTAGTAAAGGAGGTAAAATATAATAAAATAGGTATATAGCTATAGATAGTATTATAAACTTTAATAATTATAGCTAAAAGGACTTTATTATATAACTAAAGAATAAAGTAATAAATAAGAATATATACTACTTAAAAGCAATAAAGTTACTATTAAAGTTATAATAATAAGATAATTAGCTATTTATAA
>AFQZ01000822.1:0-23730 GCA_000222935.2 Aciculosporium take MAFF-241224 | reverse complement strand
TCTAAACTCTTAAATACTATATTATTAAATAGGGTTACCATTAATATACTACTTAAATATATAGCTCTTATACTGCTTAAATGTATAGCTAGAGAGGTCTTCTTACTACTAGCTTGCTCTAAACTCTTAAATACTATATTATTAAATAGGGTTACTATGAATATACTACTTAAATATATAGCTCTTATACTGCTTTCTCTTTATGTTTTTTATAGTAAGGCCTTTATGCCTTAGGATATTATTATATATACTACCTTATTAGCGTTGCTATTACTCTGCTTTTTCTCTATAAACTTATGTAAAATCATTAGTAGGTATAATAACTATGCCTCTACTATAGCTGCTTTTAAGAAATAGTCTAGTCTTTAAGATAGTCTGTTAGCCGGGTTTAACTTTCCTAGCTTATACTTAATTATAAAATTATATAAATAAAGTTTATTTAATACTATAACCTATTTACTAAAAAGCTTTAGTTTTATTCCTAGGTATTTATAGTTTAAGTAATTAGTAATTACTTTTATTAAATACTATAAGTAAGCTAGGTAATGTCTTTATATATAAAAAGCTTCTTATATAGCTAGTAGCTTAGTGTTATGTGTTATATAGTAAAGTTTAAGACCTAACAACTTTTGCAATATATATATAACTAAGTGCTGATTACCTAGTACTAATATTACTAATACTATACTAATAGCAAACGCTAAGGCATTTATTTTAACTTAAAGGGAGGCTATTAAATTAAAATAAATTAGAACTAGTGCTTCTAAAAACTTTTATTTTAATATCTTAAACGCGGCTTATATGTTATAAGGTAGTTTAAAGGTCCCTTTAAACTATCCTTTTAGAAGGTTTATTAATAGAATAGTAATTTTACTATATACCTTAATAAACTGTTAGTAAAACCCTATAAACCTAAGAAAGATTTATATATATAATACACTGCTTAGTAGCAGCTATTCTATTACTGCCTTAATGCATTTTAGTTTAATTTTAATACCCTTTAGTATAATAATAAATCTAAGGAAGCTAACCCTTATTATTAAGAATTTGCATTTATTAAGGTTTATATATAGCTTTATAATACGTAATCTCTATAGGACTAGTTTAATATACCCCTTATACATAGCTATGTTACTACTATAAATTAGAATCTTATTTAAATAAATAATATATATTATATCCACTAGCTCTCTTAGTATAGTATTAATATATTCTTAGAAGGTAGCAGGTGTATTTACTAGGCTAAAAAGTATAATAAGATATTTAAAGTAGCTATTTAGCATTAAAAAGCTGTCTTTTACTTATTGCCCTTATGGATACGTATCTAGTAGTAAGCATCTTTTAAGTCTAGCTTTATATAAATTATTACTTCTCTTAATCTATTTAATAATTTTAATATAAGGGGAAGAGGGGCCTTATCCTTTTTAGTAACCCTATTAAGGCCTTTATAATCTATATAGAGGCGTAGTTAGCCTTCCTTTTTTAGTATAAATAAGATTAGTGCTCTTACTAAGCTTATTAATCTTCTTATCTAGCCTTTCTTTTATATATCCACTAAGTATTTATAAAGAACTTATAGCTCTTTCTTTACTAGGTTATAAATTAGCCCCTATAATAGCATTTCTTTTTTTATTAATTTTATTATATAAGTTTTCCCTTCTAAAGAGGGTAGCCTACTAGCTAACTCTTTTAAAAATATATTTATAAATTCTTTGTATTTTAGTAGAAATGCCTTTATAGTAACCTCTTTACTTATTTTATTTTTATTTAGCTTTTCCTAAAAGATAGATAGTTATACTATATATTAGCTAAGAATTAGCATTATATTTACTGCTTTTTTTGTATAATAAACCTATTATAAACTAGTAACTAGCTTTAAGCATTCCCTTATTACTAGATGTCTCTAATAACCTAATTGTAGGTAACGCGCAGGTTACAAGTACGCTGCAGCATAAATATAGGGGGGGGGGTTTAATAATCAATTCTATCTATCTTCTAAAGGGAAGAGAAGCAGGCTATAATACAGAGGTATGGTATTATAGCCACGTTACAGCCCTAGGTTACATAACCTATAATTTAGCTAATTAGGGTGTATGCATTCTATATATAACCTATAATTCCTAGTTAATGCAGCGTATTTCTTCTATTATCTATATAAGCAATTCTAATACTTGCAAATTTTCTCTTTATTAAAGAAGAGAAATCGCTCTAAAAAAATGCATAAAATGCCCTAAATAATCAGATATTAATAACCCGGTAATAAAGCAAAAAACATCCTCTAAATAAATAACTTTTGTTAGTCCAGGCTAAATGGTTGTAGGGGTAAAGAGTGTTGTGGGGGGGGGGGGGCCAAAGAGTATAATTTCCACGGTTAATCCTACTAAATTAGGTGCTTATAATCGCATTCGAATTTATTAAATTTAAACTCTTCATTAGGCGCTTAATTTAATGTTGACTTTGGTGAGGAATTAGGACTTTTCTATTCTTTAGCAGCTCTGGCAGCGGCTCTTATAGTAACTCTTGCAATAGGCCTTATATATAGAGGTTAATTGCAAGCTAAAAGTCAGCCTTTTCTTTCTTAGTAAGAAAAGCCTTTGCTTAAGGGTGTTTAACTTTTTTATTCTTTAGTGGCTCTAGCGGCGGCTCTCGTAATAACTCTCGTAATAGGTCTTGTGCATAGAGGGCAATTATAAGCTAAAAATCGGCCTTTTAATTCTTAGTAAGAAAAGCTTCTAGCTAAGGGTATTTCTAAGGTCTTCTACGTCCTCTTTATAGCAGAGTCATTAGATTATTAAGGGGGTTCTTGTAAATTTCGTCTGGTTTGGCGTTTTCTTGCCTTTAGTTATTTAGGCTATGGCCTTGCCTTCCTTAGAAAATTAAGGGTTTAATAGGGTTATTAGGAGGAGTCTTATAAATTTCGTTAAGTTTGGCATCTTCTTGTCCTTAGCTTTTTAGGCTATAGCCTTGCCCTTCTTAGGAAATTAAGGATTTGTTATCTTAAACCAGGCCTTTCTTAAGTTTAGTATCTTCTTACCCTTAGTTATTTAGGCCGTAGCCTTGTATTTCTTAGGAAATTAAGGTTATTCCTATAGCTTTATTATCTTATATTAGGTCTTTCCTATAACAAAGTCTCTTAAAAGTATTAAGGGCTTTTTAATTACTTTTAGAAATTCTTCTTATTAGGTTTTATAGTTTTAGTTAAGGGTTAATATTTAAGATATTAATAAGATCTTTAGAGGCATTTAATCTTAATCCTCTAGCTGTCTTAACACTGTTGTTATTAAGGTAATTACGTAGGGTATACTTAAGATTAGTATTACTTCTATTAAACACATCCTTAGTCTAATTCTCATAATCTCATTAGAAGTTAATAAAAAGATCACAACCTGTTTCTTTATTAAGAATATAGCAGTAGATTATATATATAATACGGTTATTAATCTGTTATTTAGTAGCTGTATTAACATTAATATTCTTAACTAACTTAGTCTAATTCTAGGATAAAATTAGGCAGTACTTATAGAGTTTTTAGGGAAGGGTGCTCTTTAGAAGTTTTCTTTTATAAATATCTTTTTAGATTTATTTATTAAAATCATCCGTTTTTCCTTAGCTTAATAATATCTTAGTGTTTTAGGTTAAGTTAAGCTTTATGTTTAGTACTAATTAAAGCGGTTGGCATTAGTTAATTCTCTGTAAATAATAGTAAAAATCTGGTTTTCATTATAAATAAGTAACAGTTAATAATAAGGGAGAAGATTTATAAGAGTTAAGTCTTCTTATTATTATAGATAAGTAGTAAAAGTTAATAATTAAAGAAATAATCCTTTAATTAGTATAACGTTGGAATTTCTTATAGTTATATAAGTAAAAGCATTTAAATGAGTCTCTTCTGTATATAACCTAGTAAATCTGTAGTTATTAGCAACTACTAATTAGTATAGGTAATACACAGGTTATAAGTATACTATAGCATAAATATAAGGGGGGGGGGTTTAATAATTAATTCTGTTTATCTTCTAAAGGGAAGAGAAGCAGGCTATAATACAGAGGTATAGTATTATAGCCACGTTATAGCCCTAGGTTACATAACCTATAATCCAGCTAATTAGGGTGTGTGTATTCTATATGCAACCTATAATTCCTGGTTAATGCGGCGTATCCCTTCCATTATCCATACAAGCGATTCCGACACTAATACTTATAATAGTACTTTTAGCTTATAGTCTATAGCCTAGTTTATTCCTAAGATTAGTCCCTCCCTAGTATCTGCTATATAGTAGTAGAGTTAATAGAATTTACTATAACCTGTATTATTTATTATTTATACTACTTTATTAATAATACCCTAGTGCTTTAATTCTATTAGTAAGGCGCTTTCTAGCTTTGCCTTATTTGCTTTTACCCTACTTTAGTTAGCTTTAGATAATAAGTTTAAATGTATTATTAAGTTTATTGCTCTTAGGTTAAATAGTGCGTTTATTACTACCTAGCTTCCTTCTTATTATAGTTTTATTTTTATTCTTATTTAAGAGTTATTAATTTTATTCTTAAAGTTCTTAATTTAGCCTAGGGGTTTAACTATAATAACATGTCCCTAAGCATATACTATAGTTACTAGTATTATGTTTAGGTTTGTAGCCTATACTGCTTTTTTATAGTTACTATAGTATAAACCTATTATATGCCTATTTAATCCGCATATCTTATAATTAAATACTCTATAATAAGGAGTAATATAGCTGTATTTTTTATATTTAAAATAAAAATAAGATTACTAGCCCTAGGTTATCTCTCTCTTACTACTTATCCCCTGCTTATCCTTTAATAGTAATATTAACCTAGCTTATTTCCTATAAAAATAAGGTCTTTTATTATAACCTTTAGTAGCTACTTTTACCTTATAACTCTATTTAATAAGGTATACCTAAGACTTAGGGAACTCTTAGCTAAGGACCTGCTTTCTTATTATATAGTTTAAGCTATTAATAAATATATAAATCTAAATTCTCTTAAGGATATCTTTAGGTAACTCCCCTTTTCTTTTTCCTTAAATCTTAATAAATACTATAAATAGCTAGTTATCTTATTGCTATAACTCTAGTAGTAACTTTATTGCTTTTAAGTAGTATATATTCTTATTTATTACTTTATTCTTGAGCTATATAATAAAGTCCTTCTAGCTATAATTATTAAAGTCTATAATACTATTTATAGCTATATACCTATTTTATTATTACTTTACTTTCTTTACTAAATAACTACTAGTATAAGCAACCTTAGTTAAGTTATTTATAAAGGTTGCTTTATTTATAATAAAAGCTACATTTAAGTCTGTAAGAAAGGATTATAAGTTCTTATAGCTATTTTTCTTATAAACTAGGGCTTTTAATTATGCTTTTATAAGGCTATATTATAAGTAAGTTACTATTAATTAGTTACTTAGAGTATCTGTTTAGGGAAAAGTAATTAAACTAGGCTTTTTAGGTATAGTTACTAAAGGGTTTATTAAGTCTTACTATATTTTCTTAAGTTAAGCATGCTTTTAAATAAGGTATAGCTTTTTTATAGCTTCCTTAAGTTCTTAGTTTAACTCTTTTTCTTTATTAGCTTATATATTAATATCTTAGATTTAGATATACTAGGGTTTAGGCTAATAATGCTAATTACTTATAGTACTATTAAGGTAAGTTTATCTTATTTTTATAGGTTCTTCTGTTTTACCCTTTAATATAAGTATAAAGGGTTTTAGCTATAGTATAATATCTTATGTTATAATAATACTAAAGCTGCTTTTATTTTTATTAAGTTTATTTAATACTTATATAGTTATTATATTAATATAACTACTTACTTATATATTTATCCTTTAGGTTAATATCTTTACTAAGCTAATAGTTTACTATTCTTATAAGAAAAAGTAAATATTTTATTATAGTTAGAGGTTTACTAGTAAAGTAAAGGCTATAGTTAAGTATACTTAAAGCTAAATAGCTATAGGTAGGGTTAGTAATATAAATACTATATTTACTAGCCTCTTTATCTCTCTATAAGTCCTGTCCCCCTATATATTTATACATAGCTAGGGCGTGGCTTGCCCTAGTAGGTCTCTGTACCCTTACGCTCTTGTCTTGTGACTCTTCTGACATATAGCCTTTACTCCACTAGTAGACCACTAACCGTAACAAGTATATCCCATCCATCCTCTGTTGAAAATTACAGGGAATTTTCAGCACTCTAGTGGTTGAGATACAGGTATCTCCTGGGTGGTCAAACGGACCCACTTTTACAGCTAATAAGATCATTTTAGCAGCTGCAGGCAAGGATATTAATAACTATAACAGCTAGTATTAACTTTTTATACCTTATTACAAGCTAATAACAGCTGTAAAATGCATAAAAATTTAAAAATTTAAAGCATTTTTAATTGCCATATAGCTGATAATAAGTATATAAAAACGCAACTAGCAGGTTAGTAGCTAGCTAGCTACTAAAGCTACTAAAGGTTGAAATCTTAACCTTTAGAGGAAAATTCTGCTAATTTAAAATCCGGAAAAGCAGGGGGACAACTTAACTGCTTTCCTTTATAGGAAAGTAGGTTAACCTATAGGTTATACTAATTTACAAATATCTTAATAACTAGAGGTCTTAAAAAAGTCTTAGGAATACTATTAGAATTAGGGAATTTAGGGCTTTATTTTTATATAATAAAAATTTTTAGGTAAAATTTAGAAAATTAGAAAAGTTAGATATAGGACATATTAGCACCTAGTTTATTAGGCTGTAAGTCTATTTTTTTATTTTTATATATAAATGATTTTTATGAAAAAAGGAAAAGTGGCAAGCAAAGCCTAGCTAGCGGCCGTAGGGCCTAAAAAAGGTTAGTAGGTATATAAGAAAGCTATATATACTTTCTTACCAGACCCGATAGCTGTTACCACTGCTAGACACTAGAAATTCTATACAAATCTATTAAAAATCCAGTATAACTTGTCCTATAGATCTGGCGTAAACTTTTAAGATACCTACTATTTTTAATAGGTTATAAGCCCGAAAGTGATCTATAGAGGTTAAAATACCTGATTTTATAGAGGGCAAAATTGCTGCTTTTTGATTAAGCAAAAAACCACTACTTTTTGCAAATTCCTTCTAAATTCCTAAAATAATAGAAAGAGGTCTGCGTTTTTAACTATTTAAAAGCCCTATAAATAAATTTTATAGGCAACTTAACTTATTTTACAAAGGGCCACTACCCTGTAGTAAAAGACAGTTGCTTTATAAGAGTTTGTTATGGAGGTTAATAAAGATTACTAGGCGGCTGCAAGCCGGCAAGCCAGCTATAATGCTTAACTTGAGATGGTTATAAATAAGCAGAGTTCTGACATAATAACTCTGAATAATAATTTGATTAAATTATCTGAAGCTGTTAATAAATTAATAGCAAGCCAAGGTCAAGGCCAAAGCTAAGGTCAAGGTCAAAGTCAAGGTCAAGGCCAAGGTCAAGGTCATGCTTAAGGCTAAGGCCAAAGTTCGGATGCTAGAAAGAATGCTATAACCTCTTCCTTTAATAGTTTTATTACTAAAGAATTTAATAAGAAGGTTTATAGCTTTCCAGAGGGTGCTAAGCTAAAGGGTGCTAAAAATTTTAATTAATGGAAGCAGGCCCTAGGCATTTAATTTAGAGCTTTAGGAATTCCTGATTTTCTTAAGAATTCTAACCTAGCTTTAACTCTCCTAGACTCTGATTAAGCTATAATTCTTATGGTTATAAGAGATAGCTATACTAAAGGTCCCTAAGCTGCTATAGTTTGGCAAGAAAACTCCTTAGCTGCTTATAAATCCTTAGTTAGGCAGTATTCTTATAGTATAGAGATACAAAGAGGGTTATTATATAGCTAATTTTATGCCCTGAATTTCTAAAATTTTAAAGGGACGTTAGAGGCTTTTAATGCTGCTTTTAATAACTGTTTAGCTAGATTATTTATCTCTAGGGTGTAAATTGCCCCTATAGATTAAGTTAATTAGTATTTATAGTCTTTAAAAGGGACTTTTCCTTAGTAGGCTAAAAGGCAGAGATACTCTATGAGAATAAATAGAGCTCTAAGTATTTCTAATAATAGTTTAAATCTCCAGTTCCTAATAGCAGATTTATTAGAAGAACAAAGGGATAAAAGCTCTATAGTCTTAAAAGCCTTAAATTATAGAGCATTAGGTTATAAAAATAAGAATTCTCAGGAATCTAAGGGTTCTAAACCTTCTAAAAATAAAGAAAAAGTAAAGTCTTCCCTTAAAAAGTCCTCTAATAAAGGGAATAAGGCAAGACCTAAGAAAGGTCACTAAAAAGGCAAAAAACCTTCTAAGAAAGCAGTAGAAGAAGGATTAAATGGTTCTTTTATGTTAGGCAACTATAATCTCTCTAATAAGGTATATAACCTAGAGGATAATAGTAATAGTAGCTCTAAAGCTTTTAGTTTAAAAGCCCCTTCAGAATCAGATACAGAAGAGGAAATAACCACTCCTAAGGTTACTTCAGAAGCTATAAATTATAGCTATAGTTACAAAGGCATAAGGTATGCCTTACTTTATAATACTAGTTCTATAGTATATTTAGTAAATTCTAAAGAGAATTTAAGCAATTATATCCCTTATAAAAAGGGAGAAGCTAAGCCTATTATAACTGCTAGAGAGAAAATCTACCCTAAGGGCTATGGTAATGCTAAATTCCAGGTGCTCTGTTACTTAAAACCTGAAAAATATAAGACCCTTACTCTAAAAGGGGCCTTATATTTCCCTAGGCTAGATATTAATATATACAGTGGTTTAAAATACTACACTTTAGGGGGTTGTATTATAAAGAATAACCTATACCTTGCAGACAGGTCCTGCATTAGTATCTTAAGCTATAAGAAACATGGTTTTTTCTTTTAACTTTAGGGCTAGCATATACTTATATTACGGGATAATAGTCGTAATAGTAGCCACTACTTTAACTATTCTATTTATTAAGCTAGCCACCCTATAGAGGTTTAGATACCCTCTAAAGAGCCTATTTAGGGTCCTAATGCTAAGGATTTTAGGGATTTAGAGGGGGATTTCCCTATAGCCCCTCTTCCCACAGAGCCTATGGTCCCAAGCTAGGTCCCCTGAAGAAAGCCCCCTAGGGAACAGGAATTGAGCTTAGAAGAGCTGTTAGAGCCCCTAGGAGCCTCCGAGGCCCAGCAGGGGGCCAGGGGAGGAGGCCCTATACCTTCCTCTTTATCCCATAAGGATTTGCAGATAAATCCTCAAGACCCTTATTAAAAGCTATTAAAATTAGCTGGAATTTGGTATATCCGATTAGGGCATATAGGGCTTGCATTACTAAAGAAAACAGCTCTAATTCCTAAAGGAATCCCTGATTTTTCAGAGGTTAAAAGTCAGGATTTTAGGTGCTTAGCTTGTAATTTAGCTAAGATCACTAGGAGACCTAGTAAATAACCTATTCCTAACCCCCCTAAGTCTTTAAATCGTATAGAGGGGGATACCCTGAAAATTAGTCTATTACCCTATAATAAGCAGTCAGTAAGTCTTATTTTAGTGGATAGAAAAAGTCGCTATAAATGGTGCTTTTTAATGGCTAATAAGGAAGGTAATACTGTTTTCATAGTATTAAAGGGATTCTTTAGAATGCTTAAAAACTAGTATGGCACTTACCCTAAGCACTTCCACTTTAACAGGGGATTAGAGGTTGATTTTAGCAGCTAAAATTGGCTAGCAAAGAAGGGAATTAAATTTACAACTTCTAGCCCTTATATCCATAAGTAAAATAGGCTAGCTAAGCGTTTTATATGCACTATTATAAACAGATTACAGGCTATCCTATAGTGGGCAGGCTTACCTCTCTATCTATGGTGCTTTACCCTCCCTGCTATTGTTAATTTGATAAATATAATAGCAAATAGCACTAAATCTAAGAGCCCAGCTCAGATACTTTCTAAGGAATTTAATTACCCTATAGAGGATGATTTTAGCTCTATTAGAGCTATAGGATCATATTGTTAGGTCCTAATTCTTATAAAAAAAAGGGTAAAAGCTTAAAAGCTAGCCCCTAGGATTGTTTCTAGAAGGTTGCTCTTAACCTTAGGTTTAAAAACCTATCTTATCTATATTATTATTCATGTACGCTAGGTAGCTAGAGCTACTAACTAGTTCATTAACTAACTTCTTAATATAGGAAAAACTCTAAAATAGGGGAGAAAACCTATATTCTTCTATATAGCTCCTACTAAGCCTTTAATATAAAGTCTTTATTATTTTTAACTATTAGTATAAGATATCTACCAGTTCCCCTAGAACTGCAGATAATAATAGAAGTGTGGTTATGCTTTATATAAAAGGTTAGTATGTTAGTAAAAACCTCCTATAAGCACCTCCCCTTCTAATCTGGCTTTTCCTTTTTTATTTTATTGTTTTTATTACCTTTAGTCCCTTTCTTAGCCTTAACATTATATATCTGCCATGCCTTAAAAAGCTCCTCTGCTAACCTGTACTGCTAAAGTTACCTAGTTAAGAGCACTTACTTTATAATATTTAGTGCTAGCTTTTTATTATTAAGTGCTGTCCTAAGTTCCTGTAGGTTTCTTATTATAAGTACTACTAGGATTAGCCTTAAATAGTTATGTTTTAGGTATAACAGAATAAGGTAGTAAATATTCTTATTTCCTCCCTAGTATTAATATATTAGTAATATTACCTTAGGCACCTATTTATTATAGAAAAAGGCATTTAGCCTTATTTTTTCTGTTTAAAGCTATACTAAGGCTATAGATTTATGCTTTAGTAGGCTATTATAAAGCCTTACTATCTTTTTTATGCTCTTAAAGTTAGGTTCCTTATTTGCTACTATTACTTTTGCCTGTTTTCTTCTCACTTAAGCCTTATACCTTTGCTATATTCACTATTTTTCCTACTCTCTCTCTAATTCCTATCTAGCTATAAGGCTACTAGAGAGGGGGGGGGGGGCATTAGGAAACGCCTTATAGTGATTATATTAGCAGCCTCTTCTTTAGTGTTATAGCTATAATGCTATTAAATTATATGCCTATTATATCTTCTTACCTATATTATTATCCTTAAGTCTTTAGTAAAATTATTACTTAATGTAATTAAGGTATAAATCTACTAGTAGTACTACTACTTTTATTTTTAAGAGTGTTACTAGCATTGCCTTATATGCCCTTATAACCTGCCTTAAGTATTTATTCTGTTCCCTTATAAATGCCTTTACTACCCCCTGTGCTATCCCTTTTAACTTACTATAGGTATAGTATATTCTAGCTTTATAGGCTATTATGCTTTTTATTACCTATATATAAAGGGATCTTACACACTCTAGTTAGCATCCCTATATAGATATAGCTAGTGCTATAAGTACTAACTTTTACTATAATAATTTAGTATTTACCTTCTTTATATAGGTTAACTAATAAAGCTTCTAGTAAATCTAAACCCCTAGGAATTGCACTGATTATGTTGGTTATATTATTGTTCTTTTAAGTTAGATTATTATTATAATTACTTACCTCTTTCTTATAAAGTATATTAGCTTACTCTTCCCTAGGTTAAACCTTAGCCTATACTTCTTTAACTACTTCTTATATATTCTCTAGGCTCTTTTTAATTATACTTTAGTCTTCTCTACTATTTTTTTATATGCTATAATGTTTATATTATTATTATTATTATTATTCATGTACGCTAGGTAGCTAGAGCCACTGACTAGTTCATTAACTAACTTCTTAATATAGGAAAAACCCTAATATAGGGGAGAAAACCCATATTCTTCTATATAGCTCCTGCTAAGCCTTTAATATAAAGTCTTTATTATTATTAACTATTAGTATAAGATATCTGCTAGTTCCTCCAGAACTACAGATAATAACAGAAGTATAGTTATGCTTTATATAAAAGGTTAGTATATTAATAAAAACCCCCTATAAGCACCTCCCCTCCTAATCCAGCTCTTCCTTCTTTATTCTATTATTTCCGTTACCTTTAGTCCTATTCTTAGCCTTATTATTACATATCTGCTATACCTTGTAAAGCTCCTCCGCTAACCTATACTACTAAAGTCACCTAGTTAAGAGCACCTACTTCGTAATATTTAGTGCTAGCTTCTTATTATTAAGCGCTACTCTAAGTTCCTGCAGGTCTCTTATTACAGACACTGCTAGGATTAGCCTTAAATGATTATGTTCTAGGCATAACAGGATAAGGTAGTAGATATCCTTGTCTCCTCCCTATTATTATTCATGTACGCTAGGTAGCTAGAGCCACTAACTAGTTTATTAACTAACTTCTTAATATAGGAAAAACCCTAATATAGGGGAGAAAACCTATATTCTTCTGTATAGCTCCTGCTAAGCCTTTAATATAAAGTCTTTATTATTATTAACCATTAGTATAAGATATCTGCTAGTTCCCCTAGAACTACAAATAATAATAGAAGTATAGTTATACTTTATATAAAAGGTTAGTATATTAATAAAAACTCCTTATAAGCACCTCCCCTCCTAATCTAGCTCTTCCTTCTTTATTTTATTATTTCCATTATTTTTAGTCCTATTCTTAGCCTTATTATTATATATGTTACGTGGTGGTATCGTCACGTAGTCGGTTGGAAGCAACCGTAAAGCTGTTATTAACGTTATTATAAAGGGGTTATTAAACGCACCTGTATATACTACTATTAAGTCATATTATTAAGTGTATTCTGTGTAAGTTGTTATTGTTTCTTGTTTTACTAGCTGCATAATAAATCCATCCTATATAAGTAGGAATCCGACATTACGGATTATTCTATAATAAGTGCCCCTCCCTTGAAGATAACTGTTCTAGTTATCCTCTAGATCTATCTAAGCTAGTATTAATATATATAAAAAAAACTTTTATCTGTAAAAGAAAGCAATTTAATCTGTAAAGTATCCTCCTTATATTAGTCTGGTCATATCTAATCTGCTGGAAATATTACTTAATAGTAGTAACTAATCTAATAATAACTACTTATAAAATTTAAAGATAAATAAACATCTTAGTCTAAGCAAAATAACCTATAATAAAAGGAAATTTAATCTAGGTAGTATAAACCTGTTAACTATAGTTAGATCCATCTTAGTAATGCCTAAATATCCACTTCTTAAAGTTCTTATCTATATAAGCCTTATAAATTTATGCCATAATCTGTTAATAGAGATATAAATTACAAAACGTCTTTATTCACTTATATTATTATAGCTATAAGTAGCTTATTAAAGAGTAACTATTATTACTAGCAACCTTTAGTTATATGCTTCTAGGAGTTGCCATATTATAAGTAATTCTCTTGTTTATAGTGTTATAGTTATATTATAATAATGCTATTAACTTTAGACTATAGTAATAACTTACGTAAGAGAATAGAAACAACTTAGGTTAAATAAAAAATAAAAACATTATACCTCTAAAGACCTAGTGGACTAATAAAGGGAAAACTATATATAGGGAAAAAGTAGAGTTATAGGAAAAGAGGCTTTCCTCTTAAATATAGGAGAGGTAGCCCGTGCCCTTCCTTAAGGTGTGTTAGATATCTTAAGTTATCCTTTGCTTCTAACCTTATATATAAAGGTCCTTTATGCATTTAAACCAGGTATATTAAAGGTAATTCTGTAGGGGTTATTAGGGCATTGTTACTTTTAGGCAGAAGACGGCTACTGGCCATGCCATCTTATCCTCACTAGAGGTGAAATTTTCCTATGTCTAAACTATATAGCATAGTAACTATAAGGAAAGCAACAGTCCTTTAGATATAACTTTTTCTATAATTAATCCATTTACTATAATACCCTTTATAATACAGCTAAACCTTTAATCTAAGCTATACGTTTTGTAATTAAATAGTAATCTACCTAAAGCTATGCAATTTTTAGGGACTGCTTTTAACATTAGATAGCATAATATATTAGCTAAAATTTTAGTCCTTATGCTATTATATAAGGGTCTCCTATTCGTTTAATATCTTAGCTAATTCCGCGTTCTTAGTTACGGATTCTGTTGTTATTTTCTGCCTTTTTATAGTGCTGCTAATATTACGCCTATTTTTAAAAGGTGTCTTTTGCTTTGCCTTTTTTAGTAATAACTTAGATGAGCTTATATTTAATATAGTTGCCTTTATTGCTTTTATAGCTAACCTTATTCTTTTACTAGCTAGTGAATTTAGTTTAACTAGGCTGGTTAGCTTTTTACTTACTATGGGCAAGGTTATCTTTCTAGCTGCAGATTCTAGCAAAGGCGTTTAAGGAGTAAGCCTAATAGTCTTAATATTCCTAGCCTTATCCTTTAGTACTACCACTCTAGCTAAGGTCCTTATAATATGCCTATTAATAATCTTAAGACTAGCTTTTACTATGCTAAAAGACTTCTTATAGGCCTTAATATCCCCTTTAAGTGTATTAGTTCTATTTTTAAGTTTGCTAAATTATATATTAGTAGCTTAGTCTGCTAGCCTTAACTCTATCTCTTTTAAGATAGTTTTTCTAGCTGCTGCTTTGCTTATTAGCCTGTATTGTTTAGCTAAACCTTGGATTAGATTCCTTTAGTCTGCTAGTTCCTTCTTTAGCGCATTAGTATTCTGTTAGGTGGTTGCGGTTTTATGCTCTTTACTAGCGTTAATGATTACTTATTAAAAACCTATGCTTAAGAGATTAACTTATTTTATAGTAGCAAGTGCCCTAGTTATAGAGCTATTAATTCCTCCTAACTTATTGCAGTATCTGGCTATAAGTACTTTCTCTTTTAATAGTAATCCTAGTTATTACTCTCTAGATCTAGCTTAGTTATCTGTTTATTTGCTATTAAGGAATTGTGCTACTACCTGCTTAATGTAGAGTTTAATATTCTAGATAACTAGGGTATTAGCTAGGCATTTGGTTTTCTTCTACCTGTTATTATTAGCTGCTAGAATTGATTCCTTAATAAGGAAAATCTATTATACTACTCTAATCCATAGTGCGTACATAGGGTCTATCTTATTAACAGAGAATCTGTTTCTATTAATTTGCACTCCTTAAGCTGCGAAATCTTTAAAGCAGGTGTAAATAGCGTTTGTTATGCTTTATATGCCATCTCTAGCCTAATGTCGCTATGTTCTAAAAGGCTCTAGTCCTGTGTTACCTCCTGTAAATAACTTTATCTCTTAATGCTAATAGTATTTATTTATATAACTAAAATAGCAAATTAGCTTACTAAAGTCTAGTTTCTCTAGCCTATTCTATATTTTCTATATAGTTATAGGAGGATCTTAACTTAAACTACTAGCAGGGATCCTTTTAGTTATAAGGGCATTAGTAATTATCTTACTCTTTCTTATATTCTAAAGGCGCTTTACTACTGCCTGGCCTTTAGGGCTAAGCATTTTTCTAGATATATTAACATTAAGGATATTATTCTTATAGTCTATATCTGCTTTAAAGTCCTTATCCTTGTCCTTAGCTATAGTCTTTATATAGCGTTAATAGGCAGTTATTAGGTTAGTATATGCCTTTTTCCTCTGCTTATCTTTTTACTAAGCCTTAGCTATCTAGTTATAAAGGGCAGAAACAGTATCCCTAGCTACTTTTGCCTGGTTCTCTCTAGGAAATAGCTTTGCTAACTTAGTTATTATTTTTTACTTTTTCTTATAAGATAGTAAAAACTTAACTAAGATATTGGGATTAAAATCCTTTATATAGAACTCATTCTTTATGTTTCTTATAATATATATTAGAATTGTTTAAGAGAGGGCAATAAAAGTTAAAAATAAAATGAAATAAAAGAAAGACTTAAAGTGCATAATAATTAAAAGCAAAAATAGAAGGTTGAAAAATAAAGAAAAACAGGGAATTCTAGCGTGTTAGAAAGTGCAGATGAGGGGTTAAGTGAAAAGTAAAGTAAAATTATAAGTAGTATTGTAGGAAAATGGGGTCACGTGTTTCCACCTATAGTGATCACGTGGGGTCCTGTAGGATGTTGGATCCTACTGACCTTAAGGTATTATTAGCACTCTTACCTTATAAGCCCCTTCTTCCTAAACTCCTTATCCTAGTTAATTGGATGCTCCTTCTGATATTTATTTATTAACTCTAACGTGTTTACCTTTATCTTGCTTTTGTTAATCCATTAGTTGTCTTTAGTAGTATATTCTTTTTATTTTATAAGGTAAGCTACCTTAGGGCTTTATTCCTTAGTATAGTAGATTTTCACCTTATATAAGATAATCTGCTTAATTTCCTAGTAATTAGCTTTACTGCTCTCTTTTAGATTAATTAGTAAAGGGGGTGTTTTCTCCCTGCTAAAGGGATCTCTACCTTAGTATAGTTTCTATATGTATGCGATTAATACTACTAGATATACCCTTAAGTTTAATAGAAATTTAAGTTAGTATAATAAGGGGTTTACCTTTTTAAGAACCTTATATAGTCCTGCTCTTTATAGTAATTATTTCTTCTTTAGCTTTCCTAGAAGCTAGTATTCTTTATATAGTTGTAAGTACACTATGTTTCTAATGTTAATATCTACTAGGTTATGTTAGGAGTTGTATTTAATTTTAGATAGGGCGGTAGTAGTGGTTATTATAAGTTAAGCCTCTTTTTAATAGAGCTTATAAAGTGCTTCTAAGTCCTCTTTCTCTAGCTATATATTAGAAATTGCTTGCTTTAAAAGAAGGTTAATAAGGTCTAGCGGTTTAAGCCCATATAATAACTTATTAGGCAACCAGTTAATAGCTATAGCCACTATGTTATTAAGATAGTGCTTTAATGCTAGAAGGATTAATACCTATAGTACTATTGGATTCATTATAGTGTAATAGCAAATAGCTATAATTACTGTTTAATTTTTCTATTTAGCTGCTCTATTTATCTATAGGTAGTAGGCAGTTACTATTAGGAATTTGACTCCTAGTTTAGTAAATATAGCCTGCTAAACCTTAGAAATGAATTTAGAGTTCCTATTACTAACTATTTACTATAGTAATCCTTAGTTTATAATATATAAAGCTTAAAGAAGCAGTTCTGCCTATATGGATACTAAATACATTATGTTCCTAGGGATTAAGAGGGTTCTCTTGCTAAATAGATAGTTTACTAGGCAAAGGGAATTATACTTTAAGTATTCTTCTATAGCCTATATAGTATTTGCTAAGTTTACCTCTGGCATATTAGTAATAAAGTCTAGAGAAATTGTGTAAAAAGGCATTGGTTTTAACTGTAAAGGTCTTATTTCTCTGGTTACTCTATCCCTTAAGACAGAGTTCTCCTGACAAGTTATGTAATGTGCTATATACTCCTGGATTTGCTTAGATATCTTTAAAAAACAAACGCTATATAGACCTTCTATTATTCTGCTAATTCTAAAGTAGTAATAATTGTTATACATGGTTCTTAGTATGATTTTAATATAGCTGCTTAGAATGTATAGTTATTTAAGCCCTTTTCTATCCTTATAATAGAGTAGGCCCTTGTCTGTAAGGTCCTAGCTATAGAGTGGAATTTGTGGTTGGTTCTGTTCTTGCTTTAGCTGCTTTTACTAGAAATCCTTAATACTCTTAATTATCCAATGATATTGCAGGTTAAATTTGTACCCTACTAATATCTTTTTCTTTAATAAGTTATTTATTATGGCTACTACCTGATAATTTTAATAGAAGTATATATAGGCGTTTAATTTGTTATATATACTGCGGTTTACTGCCTCTTAGTAGCTAATATCCACTAGAAGTTGTAATAAGGCATTAGGTATAATATTAAGAATTCCTAGCATATAGGTCACCTGCAATTTAAACTGCAATAAATAATTCGCTACCTTGGCTAATTTTAGGTTAGCCTTATTGAGGTTTATTATGGCTAAAGAGGTATATTTAATAATACCTTTAGTAGGTGTATGGTTAGTTAGGATGTTAACTAGATAACAGTTAGATTAAGCCATTTTTTATAGTTTCTGTATTGCCTAAGTAATTATAGCTATCTCTGCCTTAGTTAATCCATACTACTTCTTAGCTATTATTATTCATGTACGCTAGGTAGCTAGAGCTACTAACTAGTTCATCAACTAACTTCTTAATATAGGAAAAACCCTAAGATAGGGGAGAAAACCCATATTCTTCCATATAGCTCCCGCTAAGCCTTTAATATAGAGTCTTTATTGTTTTTAACCATTAGTATAAGATATCTGCCAGTTCCCCAGAACTGCAGACAATAACAAAAGTGTGGTTGTGCTTTATATAAAAGGTTAGTATATTAGTAAAAACCCCCTATAAGCACCTCCCCTCCTAGTCCGGCTCTTCCTTCTCTATCCTGTTATTTCTATTGCCTCTAGTCCCTTTCTTAGCCTTATTATTATATATCTGCTACGCCTTACTAAGCTCCTCTGCCAACCTATACTGCTAAAGTCGCCTAGTTAAAAGCACCTACTTTATGATATTTAGTGCTAGCTTCTTATTGTTAAGCGCTGCCCTAAGTTCCCGCAGATCTCTTATTACAGGCACTACTAGAATTAGTCTTAAATAGTTATATTCTAGGCATAACAGGATAAGGTAGTAAATATCCTTATCTCCTCCCTAGTATTAGCATATTAGTGAAGTTACCTTAGGCACCTGTCTGTTATAAAGGAAGGCATTTAGCCTTATTTTTTCTGTTTAAAGCTAAACTAGGGCCGCAGATTCATGCTTAAGCAGGCTATTGTAGAGCTTTACTATCTTTTTTATACTCTTAAAGTTAGGTTCCTTGTCTGCTACTATTACTTTTACCCGTCCTCTTCTCACCTAAGCCTTATGCCTCTACTAGATCTACTGTTTTTCCCACTCTCTCTTTAATTCCTGTCTAGCTATAAGGCTGCTAGGGGAGGGGGGGGGGGGCATCAGGAAACGCCTTATAGCGATTATATCAGCGGCCTCTTCCTCGGCGTTATAGCTGCAATGCTATTAAATTACAGGCCTGCTGTATCTTCTTGCCCATGCCACTATCCTTAAGTTTTTAGTGGAATCGTCATTTAATGTAATTAAGGTACAGATCCACCGGCGGCACTGCTGCTTCCATCTCTAAGAGTGCTACTGGCGTCGCCTTATACACCCCTGTAACCCTCCTTAAGCATTTATTCTATTCCCTTACAAACGCCTTTGCTACCCCCTGTACTACCCCTTCTGGCTTGCTGTGGGTGTGGTATATCCCAGCTCCATAGGCTATTATACTTTATATTACCTATATATAAAGGGATCTTGCACACTTTAGTCGGCATCCCTACGTAGACACAGCCAGCGCCATGAGCGCTAATTTCTGCCGTGACAATTTAGCATTCACCTTCTTTATATAGGTTGACCAACAAAGCTTCCAGTGAATCCAAACCCCTAGGAATCGCGCTGATTATGTCGGTTATATTGTTGCTCTTCTAAGTCGGATTATTATTATAATCGCCTGCCTCTTTCTTATAAAGTGCATTAGCTTGCTCTTTTCTAGGTTAAACCTTAGCCTATACTCCTTTAACCACTCCTCACATATTCTCCAGGCTCTTTCTAGTTATACTTTTGTCTCCTCTGCCGTTTTTCTATATACTATAATGTTTATATCATCTAAGAACCCTAACGTTAATGTTAATTCCGCCGCTGCTAGTCTTTAATATAATGGCGTAATATAGAGCAGGAAGAGAATAGGAGACGCCGGTAACCCTTGCAGAACCCCTGCAGTGACTTGGATTTCCTTAGTAATACGTCCGTTAAACGCCAATTATACTCTCCTTTCTAACGTAAAGCCCTGTGCCTATCTAGCCATCTACCCTAGCAGTCCTAACTCCTTTATAGTGCAGATTAATCGTTTATAGCTAATAGTGTTGAACACCCTAGTAATATCTAGCTATAGTAATAATGCTATTCCCCGGTAATGCCACGCCGTTCTCATAACCTTTTTTAGCGTGCTTAGTGCTATCTCTGTTAATCTGCCAGCCCTGTTGCCTATCTGTATGTCCGGCAGTATATGGCCTTTCTCTGCTGTAATAGTAATCCTCCTTATAATAGCTCTCTTAATTACTTTGCCTATTATGTTTAACAGCGATATCGGCCTCCACCCCCCCGGTCTGCCCAACTCCTTAGGGGACTTCCTAGGTTTATGTAAAACTACTACCTTTACTCGTCAGAAGGAGGCCGGATAATATCCTAAGCCACAGCAAGCATTTGCAAGGCATGTTAAACACAATATTAAGGCCGCTCTGCATAGCTTAAGGAAACCCGTTAGTAGCTTGTCCGGTCCTAGGGCTTTCTAACTTACCGTATTCTTTATAACCTCTTTAATTTCCTCCTCTATAAACACAGAAACTGCCTAATCGTTATTACAGTATCTTATCCCCTCCTCTGCCTCCAGACCTAAAGCCCTAGCTACAAATAAAGGGAAGAACCTCTCTGCAAATGCCCTTGCCTTACCCTTATATATAACCTTTACTATCTCCTCCCTGCCGTTGTCTCCTGGCCGGGTTAGTAGTAGGACCTGTTGCCTTTTAGGAGGAAGTCCACTCCATAGCCAGGCCTAACGCTCCAGGGTCTAAAGACTCCCTTTAGACCTGAATAACTCGCTAACTACCTATTGCTAGCTACTTCTCTTCTTCTCCAAGATAACACAATCCTGTTTTTTTGTAGCTTCCGTCAAGGCCTGCCACGCTTCCTACGTCTATTGTTGCTACCACTGCCTATTAGCACATCTTGCCTCTACTATCGCGTCCCTTACCCTTTTATTCCACTAAGGCTGTAGTTTACTGCGCCCTTAAGGTCACTTAGGTGCTGCTATATTGGCTATCTCCGTAAGCTATTAGGTAAGCCACTGCGCATAGTTATCAATTTCTTACTAGTTACACAGCGGAAGCTCTAACCCCTTCTTTCTAAGCCTGTTTAAAGCCTCTGCTATAATAAGGTTCTCATCCGCTATCCTCTAACCCCAGACTAACCCTAGGCTATTACTTAATTCCTTATTTGTCCTAATGCTAATAAGCTAGGGCACATGGTCAGATCTGGCGATTTCCACTGGCCTAATGAATTCGACACTAACGTTGTGGGTGGTCTATGCATGGTTAATAGTGCTATCCCTGCTACTATGTTCTCTCCTTGTTACTTCCCTAAACAGCATAGCTAGGCTAAGTTGCCACCTCATTATGAATTCCAACATCTTATCATGCCCCGGAGATGTTCAGCCGAATCTGTCCTACAAGGGGTAATGTTAGTTAAAGTCCTCTACAAACACACTCCGGCCCTTTGCCTAGGTATTGGCAAAGTATTGTAAAGGCGTCTGCCACTCCCTTTTATAAGCCGGGGAATAGATGTTATATATCTCTACTCTATATAGCTTAACACTATACTAATCCTCCCCCCTCCCTATAGTCTAAAGTCCTGTCTTAACCTTCTAGTATATATAAATCGCCGTTCTTCCGCTATATATTACTAATATATAGTGTCCCTAAAATAGGTTTAGCAGTATACTATTATAGCCTCCTGGTTCCTAAATAGCTATTACCTTAGGGCTAACGTCATGCCCTAATGCCAGATGTACTAAATTGCTTTTCTTCTGTATATTCTAGTACATAACCTTAATTATGTACTCTATTGTGTGCTTTGGAGCACCCTGGTTGGGCTGGCTCCGGTATTGTTTAGCCCTCTAGTTAGCTGTAAAAAGGCTAGTATTATGCCTTCCTCTGCTGGTCTTTGTTGTCCTGATCTTAGCTTGTAGGTTTATCTTGTAAAAGGGCCTCTTAGTTATATGCTCCTTCCTCTTAGCTGCCTCTCTGTTAGTCCCCCGGTTTCTTCTCCCTAATAACCCTTGCCTGTAGTAGCCGTTGCAACCTCTGACTAATAGTTATGGAAGAACAGCGGCCTTATAGCATAAGCCTCCCTGGCCTGCTGCTATCTCTTATTGCTCACTAAGCACAGTCAAGACCATGCTGGATATGCCCCTGCATAATTTGGGCATCTCTCCCATACCTTGCCTGTTAACATTAGGCAAGTCCTCTCTCTCTTAGAGTGTTTTCTAGTAGCATACCTGCCGCATCTTGCTTCCTCCTTACAGTATCTGGTAATATGTCTAATCTTATAGTAGTTATAACATTACTTTAGGTAGATTATCTTGTTATATAGCTTAGTATTAAAAATCTCTGCTTAGTATACTATTCCCCTATGGCATAGTTGGTTTGCTGCCTCGGTGCCCTTAACACTAACCACTAATGGTGCCCTTGTTGCTGTTCCTCTTAGCTTCCATACCATTATCTTTGCTATATTTAATTTATTCTCCTTTTTAATGTTCTTCCTTATATCCTTAATTACAATATAGTTTATTAATTATATTAGGAATCCCTTAATAATCACACTAAACATCTTCCTGTTTACTTCTGCCTTAGGTCTAAAGGCAACTCCCACTTAGGCCGTGTTTTCCTTTTATTTCCTCCCTGCTTCTGTAAACATAATAACTATATCTCTACTCTGCAATCAGCATGCTACTACTGCCTCCTTTACGCCAATAGCACTGTTTACTACCTTTATAATCTCTTCTGGCAATCTATTCCTAACTGCCTTACTAATAGTGCTTCCCTTTACCAGTGCTTCCCAGTAATAGCAGGCCGGTATTGCCATACCCTCCGTTCGGGCTAAAGGTATTGTCATATTCTGCCCTATAACTCCGTAAGCTATAATATTCACCTAAGTCCCCCTAACCACTAATCCAGTCCTATAAACAGCCTCTATTGCCTCCTTAACTGCCTTCTTAACCATAGTTTCTACTCTACTACTAACCGCTTTCATAATTAAGGCCTGTAGGCCTCCCGTGTCCGTTCTTGCTTAGGCTATCTCCTCTCCTGTATTTATAGCAATTTATATAAAAGTTCTAATAAAAGCCTATACTTTTATTATTTCTACCTTTAGGATAACTTTTGTTATTAATTCCTTTAGTAATTTCATTTTATTCTTTAGTTTTTCCTATACTACTATTACTCCGGGATTCTCTCCTTAATATTATGTTTCTTCCTAGGTAGTGCCTTATCCTTCGTTAGTTACAGATCCATGTAAAAATTCATTAATTATTGTACCCCTTGCGCCGCTTACTCCCCTTATGCAATGCGCTATTGCTAGGGGGGGTAATTAATAATAAGGAATCCGATTCTGTGCTTCTTTTTCCTTTTAGGCGTAATACCGCGTCGTATCCGCGGTGTTCTGTAATCTCTCCGGATCTAGGTTCTATAGGTCTTCTGCGGGTTATTACTTCTTAGCTATAGATATTAAACGAGAGAGGAAAAGGATTAGGCAAAGTTTTACGGCTATAATATCCTTACTAGGTATGCTTTTTCTATCTTACTTCTTATATAGTTAGAAAGCATACAGACTAAAACCTTCCTTATAAGCATTAATCTTAAAGAATAATAGTTGCTCTGGATTATAGTGCTATAGTAGTATTTTCTTATAAAGTATAGTCTTTAGTGCTTTAAAGGCTGCTTTCTTGTCTTTTATGGGGATAAAGGATTTTTCTTATGCCTTTCTCTTATATACCTGCTTTAAGGCTCCTACTAGTAACTTGTTATATTTATAAAGTTTATGCATAAGTGCTGTCTTTTAAGTCTATAGTAGTCAGATCTGCAAGTTAAACTAAGGGATTCCTGCTCTTAGGAATCCTGCTATACTAATAAAGGTTTTTAAGGTTAACAGGTTACAAGGAATTTCCATCT